>ML821201.1:33875-45686 GCA_009831015.1 Picea engelmannii
GATTGAAATTTGAACAACTAAAGATGAATGAAGATGAAACAATTAGCAAGTATTTTTTAAGAGTTGAAGAACTTGTAAATTCCATGAAGGGTCTTGGTGAGGAGTTTGATGATTCACTCTTAGTTCAGAAGATTTTAAGATCTATGCCTGATAAATTTAATCTAAAAGTCTCTGCAATAGAAGAATTAAATGATCTTAAAACTCCGTCCATTGATCAACTTCTAGGAACTCTAACTGCATATGAAATGAGAATTAACAAAGACAAATCTAGTACTAGATAAGAATCTTTTAAAGTAGACAAGAATACTGATTCAGAATTAGATGATATTGAGGCAAAATTTGTGACAAGGTTAAAGAAAGGATTAGGAAAATATCAAGGGAAGTTGCCTTTCAAATGCTTTAACTATGGTAAGATAGGTCATTTTTCATCTAAGTGTCCCCGTAAGAAAAAGGACCAGAACTGTGATGATGAAAAGAAGTACAAACACAAGAAATATAATAAGAAGAAAAGTTTGGTTGTAAATAATGACAATTCCTTAGAAGACATCGATAGTGATTCATCCTGTGAAGATAAGGAAAATGACTTCATGCTTATGGCCAAGGAGGATTATGATAATAAAAGCACAGGCAGTGATGAGAATGATGAAGAAGCTGTGGTTGATTTGGAAGGAGAACTGATCAGTGCATTGGAAGAAATCGATAGACTCAGAACCAAGAACAAAAAACAAAAACAATTGTTGACAGAGTTCGAGAAAGGCAACAAAAAACCCGATGAAGACTTTGATTTGCTGAAGGTGGAATTAGAAGAGGCAAAGAAAATAGAAGACATACTGAAACAACAATTATCAGAGAAGAAAGTCAAGTGTGAAGCCTTAGAAGAAGAGATAGTAAAAACTAGAAAAGAAATGGAGAAATTTAAGGGACTATATCATCAAAATCTACCAAGTATTAAAGCCTGAGATGAATTAAAGTCCATTCTAAATCAACAAAGAAATTCAAAGTTGAAAGCTGGATTGGGATATGAAGAAGGGTCAAGTAGTGATCATCCAAGTAATACATAATCTATCAAGTTTGTCAAATCCTCAAACATTGGCAACAATCACTCTGCAGAAACAAAGAAGGAAAATCAACCACCAAGAAGAAATGAAAGAAAAATCCACAGGCCTGAATTTATAGACCAAAAAGATTATTGGCATGACAGAAGTGGACCTCCTCAAAGAAGACAGATGTTTTGAAGGTACAAAGATTTTTTCTATGGTTACTGTTTTCTCTATTCTAATTTTGGTCACAAAGCTATAAACTGTTCTTTAAGATTTAGATATGAACAATCAAGATATATAATGAATAACTATCTTCCACAAAAAATATTGAGACAACCAAGAAAAAAACAATCACAGATTATAAATCATGTGATGACTGGGAAAATGACATAGGTGAAACACAACAATAGATATGAGCATAAAAATTGTTATGATCTATTATTCAATGAACCAGAATGTTACAACTGTCATAATTATGGTCATAAATATGCAAACTGTCGCTTAAGGAAATGCAATTCAGATTTAATATCCACGTCTCAAAATGTCAAAGTCTAGAAGAAGAAAGTAGATGGCAAGTGTGGACTAGTGATATCAGCCCAAAAGAAAAAGAATCCCTGGTATATTGATAGTGGATTGTCCAAACACATGACTGGAGACAGAAGTAATTTTCTAACTCTAAGTGATAGCAAATCAGGGAATGCAACTTTTGGAAATGATGCACCTGTAAAGATAAAAGACAAAGGAATTATAAATTTGTGTAACAGAAAGAGAAAGGCTCAAGATGTGTTTCTTGTAGAAGATTTGAAACATAATCTGCTTAGTGTCAGTCAAGTCTATGATCGAGGGTGTGAATTTTTTTTTACCTCTAAAGACTGTAAAATAAAAACTGTGGATTCAGGTCAGCTAGTAGCAAAAGGTATAAGAACATAAAACAATGTCTATGTTTTAAAAGAAGAAGAAGAAGAAGAATGCAACTTAAGCAAATATGATGAAAGTTGGTTGTGGCATAGGAGACTCGGTCATCTAAATTTTGATCAGATAATCAAACTCAAAAACAATGGGGCAGTAAAAGATCCTCTGAAGATATCAAAGCCATATGACTATGTTTGTAAATCCTGTCAGAAAGGAAAGCTTACTCGCACTCGGTTCAAATCTAAAAACTTTCCTTCAACAGAAAAACCTCTCTAGTTTGTTCATATGGATCTATGTGGACCATCAAGAAAAGAAGGTACATGAAAAGGAAATTACTTTATGATGATTATTGATGACTATTCTAGACTAACTTGGGTTGCCTTTTTGAAAGAAAAATCTTAAGCATTTGAAAAATTCAAAGTATGTAAGGCTCTGACTGAGAATCAAACAGGAAAAAGATTAAAGACAGTAAACTCTGATAGAGGAGGAGAGTTTAGTTCTGGAAACTTCAAAGAGTTCTGTGATAAACATGGGATCAAAAGAGAATACACAATTCCAAGGACTCCACAACAAAATGGAGTTGTTGAGAGGCAAAATAGGTCAGTACAACAAATGGAAAGATCAATGATGAATGAAAGGAACATACCTCATACATATTGGGTGGAAGCAATTCATACAATAGTTCATATCCTTAACAAAGCTCATCTCAGACCACACAGTGACAAGACCCCTTATGAAATTTGGTTTGGAAGACCTGCCTTAATCAAGCATTTTAAAGTTTTCGGGAGTACATGTTATATCAAGAACAATGATGAAAATATTGGAAAATATGATGACAGGGATGATGAAGGTATCTTCTTGGGTTATGCTACAAATAGTAAAGGATATTGATGCTACAGTAAGAGACTGTAGAAACTAGTTGATTGTATAGATATAAAAGTTGATGAAGAAATCCCAGTCAGAAATGTAAGCAGTGTTGAACCAAGAAAAGAAGATACAGTTGAAGATGAAGATGAATAGGTCCAAGGATCAGAAAGAGAAGAGTCTGGATCAGATGAAGATTTGAATATTCAAACTGACACAAATAAGCAGAAAGAAGCAAAATCACCTCTCAGAATTATTAGAAAGAATCATCCTGAAAATCAGATAATTGGGGATATAAATGAAGGAGTTCAGACAAGAAGGAAATTGATTAAAGACTCAGAACAATATCATGTTGCCTTTTTATCTATGACTGAACCTAAAAATTTTGAGGAATCTAGCTAGGAAGATAATTGGATTAGAGCAATGAATGAAGAGATTGATCATATTGAGAAGAACAATACTTGGGAGCTGGTCCGTAGACCTGAAGATGAGAATGTAATAGGTTCCAAATGGGTGTTCAAGAATAAAATGAATGAAAAAGGACAAGTTGTTAGAAATAAATCCAGATTGGTCTGTAAGGGATATGCACAAGTTGAAGGTCGGGACTTTGATGAAACTTTTGCACCAGTGGAAATATTGGAAGCTATCAGAATATTTCTTGCTTATTCATGTCATAAGAACTTCAAAGTTTATCAGATGGATGTTAAGTCAACATTTCTTAATGGAGATCTAGAGGAAGAAGTACATATGGAGAAACCTGAAGGATTCTCTTTCACAGATAAACCTAATTATTTTTGCAAGCTGAAGAAGGCCTTATATGGACTAAAATAAGCACCACGAGCTTGGTATTATAGACTGGACAAATTTCTACAAGAAAATGGGTTCAAGAAAGGCACTATTGACAGTAACCTTTACATTAAGTTTGAAGGTGATAATTTACTAGTTGTTTTGGTTTATGTAGATGATATTATTTTTGGCTGTACTAATGAATCATTTGTCCAGTGGTTTGCTAATTCTATGCAAACATAAATTGAAATGTCCATGATAGGAGAACTGTCATATTTTCTTGGCTTACAAGTAAAACAAAGCTCTGCAGGAATTTTTATTTCTCAAGAAAAATATTTGAAAGATATATTGAAGAAATTTCATATGGAAGATTCCTCTACAGTCAGCACACCTATGGTGTTTGGTTGCAAGCTGAGAAAAGATGATATCTCACCTAATGTTGATGAAAGGACATATCGCTCAATGATAGGCAGTCTTCTATACATTACGACATCTTGTCCTGATATAATGCAAGTTGTTGGAATGGTAGGTCATTTTCAGTCTACTCCTAAACAAAGTCATTTGGTAGTTGTCAAAAGAATGTTTAAATACCTGAAGGGAACAATGACATATGGACTGTGGTACCCTAGAAATGAAAATTTCCAGTTAACTGCTTATTCAGATGCAGACTGGGCAAACTGTGTTGATGAGAGAAAAAGCACCAGTGGAGGAGCATTTTTTCTGGGCGACTCATTAGTTGCATGGCTTAGTAAAAAGCAGGGATCCATTTCTTTATCTACTACAGAGGCATAATACATTGCTGCTGATACTTGCTACACACAAATTTTATGGATGATACAAACTCTTGCAGATATGAAGGTAAATTACACTGATCCCATTCCAATTCACTGTGATAACACTAGTGCCATTAGTGTCTCCAAGGATCCTGTTCTTCATTCCAAGACTAAGCATATTCCAATTAAGTACCATTTTCTCAGTGAACAAGTTACAAACAGGATTGTTCAACTGAATTATATAACTTCTACAAAATAGATTGCTGATATCTTTACTAAACCATTAACAGCGACCCCTTTTGGATATCTTCGTCAAAAGTTGGGGGTTATAATCTCTTGTGTCTAATCTGTGCACCTGGTCAAGGGGAGTGCTTATTGAATATCTGGTGTATTTCCAAGATGCTTATAGTTGACAGGGGAGTATGTTTTTATAACATATCAAGGGAAGAATGGTTCTTGTTTGACATTGATGTCAAAGGGGGAGAAAAGAGAAGGAGAGAAAATCTGAATGTATGTGGGTACTTGTGTTGCCATCAATGGCAAAGGGGGAGATTGTTGGCAAATATTTAACAGACAGTTAATAGACAGTGAATTCTTATCATTGATGGCAACAGTGAAGATAACATGAGAACACCAAGTTTGTAACAAACATAAGATAAGTTCAGAGAGGTGAATGATCGAAAGTAGTGAATGATCGAAGGTAGCAAATGATCGAAGGCAGGGAATGAGTGAAAGTTTGAGAAGAAAACGAATGATCGAAGGCAGTGAATGAGAGAAAGTTTGAGAAGAATCCCTTGAGAAGAAGAATCTATGATCGTTGAAGAGGGAGACAGATCTCAGCCGTTAGATCCAAGCGTAGGGTCCGACCACCGTTGGATCGAGGAGAACTTGCACGGTCTTTAAAGTGCAAGGAGAAGCGGGTGTAATCACAATATGCAAAATCATGATAAAATCTGAACTATCAGATCAACCTTTGGTCTAGACCATTAATTCCAGTCAATGTCGGAGTTTTGAGGATCGTGTGTTGGACATATCAAAGAAACAATACAACAGGAACCCTGAAATTGTGATATGCGAATTCGCGATTTAATTGCAGCCGCTGAATAGAGATTAGATATTGACCGTTGATTTATCTCCTTATTGGAGTTTCATGAATTGGGACTTTGAAGTGACAAAACAGTTGACAACAAGAATGCCAAAATTTCGATATGTGATATGGCGATTCAATCACAGCCATTAAATCAAGCTTGGATCTGGATCGTAGATGTAACTCCATATCGAAGTTTCGCGAATCGCGAATTCAAAAGGAAAAGAAACAAATGCAACAAGAATCCCGATTTCATGATATGCAATATCGCGATTCAATCATAGCCGTTGAGTCAAGATCATATATGGACCGTTGATCCAAATCCTTATCGGAGTTTCGCGAATCGCGAATTCAAAAAAAAAAGAAACAAATGCAACAAGAATCCCGATTTCGCGATATGTGATATCACGATTCAATCACAGCCATTGAATCGAGAATGAATCTAGACCGTTGATTATAGCTCGTGTCAGAGTTTTGCGAATTGCGATATCAAGAGAAAAATAAACAAATGCAACAAGAATCCTGATTTTGCAATATGCGATATCGCGATCCAATCATAGCCGTTGAAACAAGTTCATATCTACACTGTTGGTTCAACTCTGTGTTGGAGTTTCACGAATCGCAATATGAAGAGACAAAAGAAACAAAGCAACTTGTATTATGAATTTGCGATATGTGAAATCGCGAAAGTGCCTTACGCATAAGGTTGTGGTCACAGCCCTTGGTCACGAGAAGAGAAGGAGTTAGTCTAGATAAGCTCCATTTCGGAGTTTCGGAGATCGCGACATGAAGTTTCGAGACACTTGGGCACAGGAATGTCGAAATACCGAAACCCGATTTAAAAAGGCAAGAATAATAAAGGTCATCCAACGATGCAGATAAAACTTGAATGTGATCGGAGGGTTACTGTTCTTTCTCACAGATTAACTCCTCAGTTACGAATATGTTAAGTGAAACAGACTCATGATTGTGAATTAGTTAGTGCTTCATTTGCTAGGAAAGTTGTCATTATTTTTCCTAAAGAAATGGGAAGTTGAATCGCCGTGTGGGTGTATAAAAGAAAAAGAGACAGATTGTGCACGGTTGGCTGTTCTGGAGGAAAAATAATGAAACTGTAAGAAAGGAAAAAGGAGAGTATGCGTAGTATGAAATTGAGCATATGTGCAGAGTGAGCTTAAAAAAAGAGCATAATAACAGAGCAAGTTGAAGTAGATCAGAATGAAAAAAAAAGTTGATGCAGAGCAGACCTGCTGAACAGACAGAGGAAGAGAAGAATTGCAGAATAGTTTGAAGAAGATCAGACTTATAGAACAGAAAAAGACTAGTAAGAACTGATTTATCTGTGTAGTTATCTGTGTATTCATTCTTAAATATTTCAGGGTGGTTGGGAGGTGATTGGGAGGAATGTTGTCCTCATAGGTTCAAGTGGGAGCTTGAACACAGGAAGTTGTAGCTTCCATCTGGTTGCAGCCAGAGAAACCAGGGTGGCAGGGTGGTGCAAGGGAGAACAAGTGCTCTCTGTTATGTAGGTTGGAGCCTGTGTAATTGGAAGTTGGTGCTTCCATCCAGTTGGTGCTGGAACATATAGGGAGTTGGTGCTTCCTTCTAGTGGGTGCTAGGGAAACTAGAGAGTTGGTGCTCTCAAACAAGTTGCAGCTTGTAAAACAAAGGTAGCAACCTCACATTGAGTTGGTGCTCAATTAAAGATGATGTACAGAACTTAAAAGACTGCCTATCATTTCGAAGAAGAAGAGGTTTTCTCCCTTTATGGGTTTCCTCATGAAAATATGTCTATGTGTATACCTTATGTGTGATTGATTCTTTTTACTTTTACTGTGCATAAGCTGTATAATGTTGATGATCACTTGAAGAAATCTTAAGAATTTTTTAATAGACTTAAAATTGTTTAAGCTCAAACACAACTGATTCACCCCCCCTCTCAATTGTATTAGTAATTTCAACATTTTTCACCATCTGTGTACATTCCAGATCAAGCCCATGTCCTTCATTTTGGTCTACCTGTTATGCCACATGTCAGAACATAAAGCATTTACAGGAAGTTACCACATCTGTAACTTTTTTGAAAATTTCGATTTTTAACACAAAAATTCCATAAATCGATTTTAATGTAGAAATAACAATCATGATTATATATTAATCAATTTCAATAAAATATGAGGTATTTATGGAGGTTTAGTGAAGAAAATGGTGGATAATGATGGGATTTTAGGGCAAAATATAGGCCAAAGAATGAAACCAATAGAGAAGGAAGAATTTACATCTATCAACTCAAGGGAAATGCATCCATGTGGTGGGATCAACTTGTGCAAGTCCAACACATTATAGAGAAAAGTGTTACTTGGAAAGAATTCAAGAAGTATTTTGAGAAGAAACACTTGACTAAGAGATACTATGACAAGAAAATGAAAGAGTTATTTGTAATCAGGCTTGGGAGTATGAGCATAGATGGATATGAAAGAAGGTTATTAGAACTGTTGAAGTATGTCTCTTTCATCAAGGATGAGACAGTTAAGATTTAGAGGTATTTGAGTGGATTTCCAACATCCATCAACGAAAACATATAATATGATGATCATAAGACATTGGAGGAGACCAGAAGGCGAGCTAAATTCTTATATGATCAACAAAAAGAAAGGCCAACTTTCCAAAAAGCTTGTGAAGTAAAAAAATAATTCAAGATGGATCAGATGAAGAAGGGAACTAAGCCACCATTCTTATGAAATAATTCTCAGGGACAAAAAACTTCTAGAGAACCCAGAATAATTGAGACAGGGGGTCAAAGGCCAAGGAATCCACCTATTCAATGATGGGGTTGTAAAGGAGATCACATGTTCAGAGATTGTCTCCAAAAGGATGAAAAAGTGGGGACTTTTCACAATGTACATCAAACTAAAACATTGGAACAAATGGGAAGAAATGTAACAAGGATCTATGCAGCCTTGTACATCAAGAAAGCAAATTATCAGTTACATGTGATTGAAGAGGAAGGTACGATTAATAACCAAACCATTTTTATTTTAATTGATTCAGGAGCTAGTCAGTTATATAGATCCTAAGATCATGGAAAGATTGAATTTTCCAAGAAGCAAGCATGGAAAATCTTGGTTGGTGCATCTGTCTACCAGAGAAAAAAGAAACATTAATGAGATGGTTAAGTCATGTCTTGTGGATATGAATGGACTGAACACCAGGGCAGATTTGAACATATTTCCTTTAGGTTCCTATGACTGTCTAGTTGGGATGGATTGGTTGGACCAACACCATGCTATTATAGACTATCATAACAAGGCATTTACTTGCTTGGATGAGGAAGGAAACCTAAGGAAAGTGAAGGGAATTCCTAGGGAAGTATCCATCAGAAAAATTTCAGCATTGCAGCTAAAGAAATGTTACAGAAAAATGTGTCAAATATTTGCAACTCATATGGAAGAGACACCTAAAGTTAAGGTGCCAAGTTTGGAAGATCATGCAGTCT
Organism: Picea engelmannii; assembly: GCA_009831015.1. Lineage (NCBI taxonomy): Eukaryota > Viridiplantae > Streptophyta > Pinopsida > Pinales > Pinaceae > Picea > Picea engelmannii. Next base: position 42,834 of record ML821201.1, read on the forward strand.
TGGAAGATTTTGAAGATGTGCCAAGTGTGTCCCCTTGGGGTTCCCTAGTCTTTTTCATGAAGAAGAAATATGGGACATTAATATTGTGCATTGATTTCAGACAACTGAATAAAGTGACTATAAAGAACAAGTATCCTCTCCCAAGGATTGATGATCTCTTTGATTAATTGAAGGATGTAAAGATATTTTCAAAGATAGATCTTATGTCAGGATACCATCAGGTAAGGATTAAAGAGGAAGATATCAACAAGACCGCCTTTAGGACACGGTATGGTCATTATGAGTTCATAGTGGTGCCATTTGGGTTGTCAAATGCACCAATTTTTTTCATGTGTTTAATGAATGGTGTATTCCGAGAATATTTAGACAATTTTTTCATTGTCTTTTTTTATGACATCCTTGTATATTCCAAGTCAGAAGAAGAGCATGAGCATCATTTGAGGATGGTATTGCAAGTATTAAGGGTGCATAAATTATATGCCAAATTGAGCAAATGCTCATTTTATCAGAAGCAAATTCATTATTTGGGACATATCATTTCAGAGGATAGTATAGCAATGGATCTTGAGAAGATAGAATCCATTAGATATTGGTCAACACCAAAGAATGTGACAGAGAAGATCAATCATGGGCCTTGCAGGCTACTATAGGATATTTATGGAAGGATTCTCAAATATTGCACACCCAATCACTTCCTTACAAAAGAAGGGTGTGAAGTTTCAGTGGACATTAGATTGTGAAAAGAGTTTCCAACACTTAAAATAGTTATTTAAAAGTGCTCCAATATTAAGGATTGCAGACCCAAATGAAGAATTCATCATGTGCACAAATACATGTAAATAAGGAATTGGGGCAGTCCTCACTTAAAATGTGTTTGTTATGTGTTATCAATCAAGGAAGTTGAAGGAGCATTAAGGACACTATGCCACTCATGATTCGGAGTTGGCAACCATAGTGCATGCCTTGAGTAAATGGAGACACTACCTCATGGGGAAAAGGTTTGAGATGAGGACAGACCATAATGGTTTGAAATATTTATTTGATTAGCCAACTCTAAATGCTAGGCAAAGCAGATGGTTAGAATTTCTAAGTGAATAAGACTTTGATATAGAGCATGTCAAGAGGTAAAAGAACAAAGTCGATGATGCACTTAGTAGAAGAGTGCATGAATTGCATTTTACAACCATTAACATGTACGAGTCAGATTTGAAACACAGAATTTTGAAGGCTGCAAAATTAGATTTGCAATACAAGGAATTAGTGACAAAATTACAGCAAGGTAAATTGCAACATAAAATTGAAGAATAGAAGATAGATATTGATGAAATTCTCATGTACAGGGGCATAATTTATGTACCAAATTTCCATTAATTGAAATATATGATATAGAGAGAAATGCATAATGTACCTTATGTTGGGCACTTAGGTTATTAAAAAATTATTGTAGTTGTCAAGATCCAATATTATTGGCCATGAATGAAGAAAGAAGTTGTTTATTTTATTACCAAATGTTTGGAATGTCAAAAGGTAAAAGCTAAGAATAAACACCCAGCTGGTTTTCTACATCCATTACCCATTCCTTAGTGGAAATGGGAAGTTGTAACAATGGATTTCATCACCAAAGTGCCCAGAACAAACAAGAAACATGATTCTATCATGGTAGTAGTGGATAAGCTTACTAACACTACCCATTTTATTGTAGTTAAGCTCACTCACAAGGAAGCCAGCATTGTTGATGTACATATGAGAGAAATTGATATATTACATTGTTGTAACAAATTTTTGGAAAGGATTATTTAATGAATTTGGAACAAATTTGAATTTTAGTACAACTTATCATCCATAATCGGATGGAAAAATAGAGAGGGTGAATCAAGTGATTGAGGATATGTTGAAGATGTATGTGATGGATAAAACATGAAAATGGGAAGACTACCTACACTTAGTAGAATTTTCTTATAACAATGGGTACCAAACATCTCTAAAGATGAGCCCATTTGAGGCAATTTATGGAAGAAAGTGAAAAACACTGATAAGTTGGGATAACCCAATAGATAGAGAAATGGTTGGGCCAGATTTACTCAGGGAAATAGAGGAGAAAATGTTGAAAATAAAGAAAAATTTAAAGGTTTTCCAAGACAGGAAGAAAAGCTATGTTGATAAGGGAAGAACTGTAAGGACCTCCTATCTACAATGCGTTCCCAAAACGCCCAACAAACTATATTCTTCTCATGGCCAAAATGGCGGTAAAAATTTCAACATTGCTAGAACAACTCACACAAACTTGCAGAAACGAAATTTGCCGAATATACAAATGCCATAACAATTCCACAATTTCAACATCAATAACATTTAATTACCGAAAGTAAAATGCATTATACCTCACCAGTTTAAATCATACCGTTGCCACACGCCCGCTTCGGAGACGTCCCTCGTGCTGTGCTGCTTCCCTCGCTCCATGCCGCTTCTGCTTGCCGACCAAAGAAAGCTCACCGGTACCTCCCAGCCAAATGCTAGGGGTACTCTTCTTCCCCCTTAGCCCCCCGAGCCGCAAAGGGGCCACACAAGCAACAGAGATAAACTAGCGTCTCAGCTCGCCTCAACGGCAGAGCTACCACTCCCACACACAGCTGAGATAAACCCAACTCCTCACAAGCAATCCGTCAAGCCACAACTCGGCAGCGTAACGTTACGCTAACCATTTCCCCCGTCTTCCTTCCTTTCCCCTCCTTTTATAGAATTTTGAGACTGACCTAATTCATAAATCATTAATTAATTAATTTTTAATGACTAACCCTCTAACAGTCTCCGCCGTCCAAGTGTCACACATGCCTCTAGTTCTCCAAAATTAAT
>ML821201.1:57802-94709 GCA_009831015.1 Picea engelmannii
GGGGGGGGGGGGCAGGGGGGATAAAAGTTAAAGAAAAGGGCTAAGCTAGGGAGCTTAAGCCAAAAATGAATATTATATTAATATTTCTTAAAGTATAAAGTATGGATAATTATTTTATCCTAAAATCCAAAGCTTGGGACAGGTGGGCCAAAGTAGCTCCCAACATGACAAGTCTCAAGTTGGGGACATGCATACATATTGTTGGGACTTAGTTCATTTTCAAAGATTCCTTCCATGATTCAGTCAATCACTCCATCACCATTCACTTACGCAGTTAACTATCCTTTGTACTTTCTCGACATTGTATCTGAACCTGTATCCATACCCATAGCTATTGTGTAGTTGGTTAGCTTGGGAGTTGGACTGAAGAAGTGGGTTGACAAGCCCGTGGGATATTGAAGAGACAGGTTGTCAGGCCCATGAGAAATTCTCTTTGGGTGAGAGAATTGTTGGGAATTGATTTCATGAAGGTGTCAAACTGAAGCTACATGGCTCTAAGACTTTATGTCTAGCCTATTGTTGAAGCCTGGAAAGGAAGTGGGGCATCCGAAGGACTGTTGAGAAGATAAGGGGCACACTTCCTGGGGTGGGACAGGCATGTGGGGAATGACAGACTATAGGTTGTTAGTTTGAGTAGGCACCTTTGATGGAGTCTTTCCTATTGTCTATGAACCATTAGCCTAGTTAGGAACCCCTTTACCTAGGTGGAGTTTAGTCCCAGCTCGGGTGTAACCCACTGTTGACAGTGATGAGAAATGTGGTCTAAGGTTGGGAGGTTCATCTCTCCCTCATTGATGTTATTTATATCCACTTACAATATTCTTTCCCTTGCAATATTCCATGATCTTGGCGCCTTAGTTGATGAAAAAGAATATGGACCTCACAAGATCGCAATGATTCCCTATCTAAAATCATGATGATAGGATGGCATCATGAATTTCCCTTCCCATTCATGGTTACTACATGTCCTTTCATGGTTCCATACATGTAATCATTATTCTTTTGTCGATTGAATAAGAATTCCCTTTTCATGGTTCATACCTTCCCATTCATGGTTTCAAGATGACAATGATTTCTATTGTATTGGTATAATAATACACTATATATTCATTTTTTTAAAAAGCAATAAATGAAAACCTTATATGGGGATTTTAATATTTTCTATCATTGATACCCCTCACAAAAGTTTGTATCTTTAATTTGATCCAACATTGTAGCCATCAATGACCTTTGTTAATCATGTTTTTGAACAACCAATCATTGAAATTGTGGCTTATTAAAATTGTGGCTTTAATTTGATCCAACATTATAGCCATCAATAACCTTTGTTAATCATGTTTTTGAACAACCAGTCATTAAAACCTAGGAGTCCTTAATCCTTTCCTTTGTTGAGAGCCCTCACCAACATGGGCGAGTGATATCCACCCTTCTCACCATCCATTGTTGGTAGTGCACCATCTTTCATTGTCTATTAGATACCACACTATCTACCATGTCTATTAAATACCATACTATCTACCATCCAATGGAGAAGGGTGAAGAGAGTCTACCACTAATGATTGGTAGTGTGCTGGTTGGATACCACTCATGCACCAACATGTACCTCAAGTGTTAAGGAAACTCCTAGTATTGATTGAATGTGATCATGAGGTTTTATGCATCTTCGTTCATATATGATGGTGTTATATTGATAGCGCAATATTTCAAGGAAAATATGATAAGATTCCATGTTGCCCGATAAACCTTCGAATTACAACTCTTGTGGGGATACTACACATGGAAGGGTCATTGAACCATGGGAAAAATATAAATCATAAGACTTCACAATTTTTTCAATGATAGTTGTCGTCCACAGCTTAATCGGGTGGGGATAGCTATCATTGAACATAGTTTGGTGTTCCATGATTTCTTACACATGTCATATGATGACATTGCCATGTGGTAGTTTTTTTTCACAAGAACTATAAGTAAAAGTTATGTGTACCCTCATGAAACCGTGTTGTATTATCCATACATAGCATTGACTTCTCATCACAAAAGAGTGACACATCTACAAATGAAAATTATTGGAGTGCGAGGGTGAAAGTCCAAAATGGTGAAATTCCAAAATCTTCGCATTACATTTGATGCCACTTATATCCACTTAGTTACGCACAATGTAATTAATTAAACAGATTGTGTTGTTTAAGTATATTCATCATTTTCATATGGTGGAGGGATCCCATCCCCAACTAAACATGTCGTGAGAGTTGTATTAAAAGAGATGAAGTTGAATAATTAATATGCATATAATTCCTATTTCATATTTCACATGGAAGGAAAATAATGTGTGGATTGATGATAAACATTTTCAAATGGGAAGAGGTAGTTGCATAGTTATAGGTTGTATCAGCATAAATGGCATGGCTTTGGGTGAACCATTTGAAGGGATATGTGATGTGCTCAGTTGAATCCTACCTTACCTTACAAATAAACATGCCTAAAAAAATATCTTTGGGTGCACCATCTGAAGTGAGACGTACGTGATGTCTTTAGTTGAATCCTACCTTACAAATACAAATGTCTAATTCCATATATAAATAACCATACATGCCTTAAAAAATATCTCATCATTTTGTTACCATTATCCAATGCACATGTTGATTTGATGTGTCGTTGCGCTCGAAGACATTTTTCCTCTTCCAATTGATACGACATTTTTCCTCTTCCAATTGATACATGTAGATTAATGACCATATATAAATTAATATGCATATAATTTCTATTCCTCTTATATGGAGGAATGAAAAAAATATATAGAGAGAATTTAAGCATGGTCATACCAAGACCATTGTCTTCTAAAAAATAGTGGGACTCATCTATTCAGGAATCATGTAATATGTGTCTTGGCCATCAGAAAGAAACATAATGCCAGTGACATATTCTTGAAACATAATGTTAGTGACAATATTCTTTCCCTCATAGTGAGGATATTCTTATTCTTGAAACATAATGTTAGATCTTCTTACTCTTGAAACACAATGTTAGTTATGATATTCTTTCCCTTGTTGTGAGGATATTCTTTCCCTCACAAGATTCCACAATCTTGGTGATTCCATGATCTTGGCACCTTAGTTGAGGAAAAAGAATATGGCCCTCACATGTTCCCAATGATTCCCTACCTAAAATCATGATGATAGGATGGATTCATGAATCAACCTTCCATTTATGGTTCCTACAAGTCCTTTCATGGTTTCGTACATATAATCATTTGTCTCTTGTCGAGTGCATAATAATTTATTATTCATGGTTCCTACCTGCTCCTTCATGGTTTCAAGCTGAGTCTGATTTCCCTTGTATTGGTATAGTGATGCCCTATAGATTCATGTTTTGGAAAAGAAATAAAGGAAAACCTATGGGGCTTTTAAAATTTTCCATTGACACCCCTCAGAAAAATATGTAGCTCTAACGCAATCCCACATTGTAGCAACAATGAGTGATCTTTTTTTTATAATGTTTTGAAAAATCAATCATAAAATCTATGGGATCTTTAATCCTTTAATTTTTTTGGGACCTCTCACCAACGTGGGTGAGTGATATCCACCTAATGTACCCTCTTCCCATGTTCCATTAGTGGTATCGATAAGCTATATCCACCATGCACTAAGCCAATCACTAGCTTAGTGCATGGTATCCAATGCCTTGCAAAGTACATCAAGCGGGTCCATGCAGGTTCCATACTGCCATTGAATAGATGGCATGGAACCTGGATGGATGTGCTTGATGTACTTTGCAAGGCATTGGACACCATGCACTAAGCCAATCATCTACTTAGTGCATGGTGGATAAAGATTGACATGGATAAAGCCCTACCCCTACATTCAATACATCACTACTAGGTGCTTATACCTGCATTGAATGTGATCGTGGGGTTTTATGCACTTTCACATCACCAAAAGTTATTGTTAGTGAGATTTGAGCTGGCTAAAGATCCGGTAGACGCATTCAATGTGGCACTACAAAGTTCTTAGACCTCTCCATGATACAACTTGTTTGGTTGATGTGTTTATTGGAAGACATGTGTCTTAAAATGAATGCATTGGCCATGACAAAGATGAAATTTAGGATACGATATCACAAGTTAATTGTACATTTAAAAGCACTCATCTTTTTTTTTTTAAATATCCATAATAGCAAGCAAATTTGTGTCTAATTGTGTTCGTGTGTCATGAACTTAACCAAAGAAAACAAACAATTATAAAATTAATTTGTACAATTAACTCCCATAAATGTAATTATATACTGGAATTACATATTCCATTTAAGAAATTAAATTTATCTGGAATCAGGGTGCAGTGGAGTTTTCCTTGTTGAATCTTTGATCTTACCAATCAAAATATTTGATGAAACTGTTGTAACAAAGTTATTACAACTATGACATGGAATTCAATCCCTTTATCTTTTACCATTGAAGAATGTGGTGGTCTACATTGTGACGTTTATATCTCCATACGAGTGTGGAATAGATTATGGCCACCCAATCTCCAACATATTTGTATGCAGTGTAAGGGGAAAAGCTAAGAGCTTCTCTACTTCTAGTGGAATCAACACATTCCTATAGAAATTGTGAACATATACTACTGGGAAGTTGGAATTAGACCTGATTAGTTGACCCATAAACTGAATCAACAATATCATAATCTCCAAAACCTACTGGGAAATGTGACAACCGCTATCAAATTCATAAGCTCACACACAACTAATGAATTGGAGGAAATGTGCTATTTAGTGATTATAGGACTTGAAACTTTCTTATTATTAGGTTTATAGCCTTTCCACTGTGCTATAAGGTCTCACTCATAGCCTTGATTATCATTGTACAAGGTCAGTAAAACTATTGTTTAAAGCATCCTAATACACCCACAGGTTGCCATTAACCAACACAGTTTGCCACTAACCAACGTAGACATTGGTTAATGCCAATGTAATGGGCACATATTTGGATTTTTAAGTATCTTCAATGATTTTATCTAATGAACACTATATAGTGCATGGTCAAGGTGTGAAAAACAGAGGTGAATTGACATTCGGGTTTCGACGATTACAAATGCCAAACACATAAACATAACACACGCTGATTGTTGAAATCGCGAAATGCGATTAAACTGTGGGGCCAAGAAGAGTGGAGTTCAGGGTTCGGGGTTTGCTAACACCCGACGCAAAAAGCAAAATGACACAGTGACTGCCAAATCGCGAAATGCAAATAGGGTGTGGGCCCAACAATTTCGGGTTTCCATGTTTGGTAAAGCAAAGGAACTCCACACACTTTTAATAGGTGAACTCATAAATGCGAAATAACAAAATTTTAATTAAAATGATTTTCCAAATCATATACGCTCCAACAAATAATATTGGGATAAATGTAAAACAAGATTCCCAATCGATAAAAACAAGAAATTACTGCGTTTGTTCAAAAACAAATTTTTATCAAGAGATAAAATGAGTTTACAAACTCAATGAAAAAACAAAAACAAAATATATATACACAGAGAAAACCTCCAAACACAGAATAACCAATTCAATTCAAGAAATGATTTCAATCTATTTGCAGATTACAATTTCGACTCTTGTATTTAAACACAAAAAATTGCCCCTTCGATATTCTAAAGGATTTTAATGAAGGCGGTGTTAAAATTAAGTTTCCTTGAATGGTTAAGGTGACCACCATTTAGAGTAATTAAATCTTCGAGTCTTGAAGAGTCAATACAACCACTGATCCACCACTATCTAGGCAGTGAAATGATTAATCTGTGACATACTCCCTCTTAATCATTTCAGAACAAAAATCAAAATAAAACATGTGAAACAAAATTGATGTAAACAATGTATTACAGCTTACCGACCCCAATGTTTCTTCTATGGATTTTAAACAGTTCATTTCCCAAAGGCTTTGTAAATATGTCTCCAAATTGTTCTTCAGACCTGCATAAATGAACATAAATTTCTTTTCCATTTATCAGTTCACGAATGAAATGATACCTCGTATCAATGTGCTTACTCTGTGTCTAAAAGACATGATTCTTTGACAGTGCAATGGTTGATTTATTGTCACAGACAATTTGAGTTGCATCATTCTGGTCATGCAATAGTTCATTCATGACCCTTCTCATCCATATAGCTTGACATGCAGCTACAGTTGTTGCAAGATACTCTGTCTCAGTGGAAGATAGAGTCACAATGGGTTGTTTCTTTGATGCCCATGCCACTGCTCCAGATCCAAGACTGAAAATATACCTAGATGTGCTTTTCCTGTCATCAGTGGAACCTACAAAATCACTATCAATATATCATATCAGCTCAAAGTTTAATCCTGATGTGTATCGGATACCAAAATTATTTGTTCCAACAACATATCTCATGATCCTCTTTCCTGCTTGTCAATGAGTACTCTTCGGAGTCTCCATGAATCTCGAAATCAAACTTACAACAATCATGATATTAGGTCTGGTTGTTGTTAAGTACATAAGGCTTCCAACCAACCTCTTATACAGAGTTGGATCAACAAATGATCCTTCATCATACTTGCTAAGTTTAATACCAGTTTCCATAGGTGTTGCAGCTAGTTTACAATTCAACATTCTAAACCTTTTCAACACTTCATTTGCATAGTTAGTTTGACAAATGAAAATGCCATCATCAGATTGATCCACTTCAATTCCAAGAAAAAATTTCATCAAACCTAAATCAGTCATCTCAAGCTCTATTTTCATGGCATTTTTAAAATCATCTATAGATAGATCTCCAATAAAAATTAGGTCATCAACATACAAACAGACAATCAAAATTTTACCTTTCTGGTCTATATTTGTATATAGAGTTGGTTCACTTGGACTTCTATTGAATCCAACACTGATCAAGTATTCATCAATGGTGTATATCTCTGTGCTTATCAATATCATAACCCAGAGGTTATCTTACATAAACCTCTTCTTCCAAATATCCATTCAAGAATGTAGACTTTACATCCATGTGATGCGTGATCCATCTATTCTGAGCTGTAATATCTAAGACCATCCTCACTGTGTCAATCCTTGCTACAAGAGAAAAGGTTTCATTGTAATCAATACCGGGTTGCTGATTATACCCCTCAGCTACAAGTCTTGCCTTGTATTTTTCAACTTGACCATCTGCATTCAACTTAGTCTTATAAACCCATTTAACACCAATATTGTTCTTACCTTCACGTAAATAAACAAGATCCCAAGTGTGATTTCTTTCAATGGAATCAATCTCCTCATCCATTTCTTTTATCCAGACATCCTCTTTAGCAGCTTCATCAAAACTTACAGGATCACATGCCATTAATGAAAAATTTGAAATCTGATCTACTTCTTCATTTTGATCATACAATTCTCTTAAGCTTCTAGTATTTTGTCCTTTAAATTTGTTTCTTAATGAAGCTAAAGTGGGATTTGATTCTCTAGTTACATGTGAATCTGATTGATGTCCACCATATCCATATGGCTCACCACACTCATGACTTATTGGCATTCTAAATTGAGATGGGCTGAAATCTGGTGCTAGCCTTGTTGGACTTCTTGTTGTAGGCATATGTGCATGTGAAACCATATGTCCATCTTCTTCAGCCTTCTCAACTCCATCATCATCTTCACGGGGTAACACAACTCCCTCTGAAATTGATTTGTCAATACTTCCATCGCAGGCTTCATCTTCTTTAAATTGAACATCTCTATTGATTACATATTTCTGGGTGATGGGATTGTAGACTTTATATGCCCTAGAATCTTCATTGTGTCCAACAAAAATACATCTCTCACTTCTGTCATCCAACTTCCTCCTCATTTCTGCAGGAACATGTGAAAATGCAATGCATCCAAAAATTCTGAAATGAGAAACATTATAAGGCTTACCATCCCAGGATTCCTGAGCTGCACGATCCCTCATGGTCTTGGTTAGACTTCTATTCAAGATAAAAACAGAGAAAATAACCACATATCCCCAATATTCATTTGAAATATGCTTCTCTTTCAACATGCTTCGAGCCATATCCATGATGGTCTAATCCTTCCTTTCAACCACTCCATTCTGCTGTGGAGAATATCGAGAAGTGAACTGCCCATTAATTCCTTGAAGACAGCAAAATTCAATGAATTCATTCAATTTATACTCACCTGTTCCATCAGACCTGAGGATCTTAATGGTTCGACCACTCTCATTCTCAACCATAGACTTAAATTTCTTAAAAACATCAAAGGATTCAGAATTTTGTTTAAACAAATACAACCAAGTCTTCCTACTGAAATCATCAATGAAAGTCATAAAATAAACACAACCAGTTAAAGAATGTGTTTTCATAGGTCCACATAAATATGTGTGGACAATTTCCAAAGGATCTTTTGCTCTGTAGGAAACAACTGAAACAAAATTCTCTCTGTGATGTTTTCCAAGTATGCAACTCTCACAAGAGCTTGCAGGTTGCTGAATACAAGGTAACCCTTTCACCATATGTTTCTTTTGTAAAAAATCTAAGCCACCAAAATGTAAATGACCATATATCAAATGCCATAACCAATATTCATCTAAACTTCCAGCTTTATAAGCATTCAAATAACCACTCAAATCATTTCTCATAACAAGTCGAAACATTCTATTCTTGGCCATCTCTACTCTTGAAATCAACTGTTTGCTGGATAATTTATCATAGATAGTACATACCTTGTTGTTGAAGAACACTCTATACTTTTTCTCCAACAACTGTCCAATACTGATAAGATTGCATTTTAAACCAGGCACAAAGTAAACATCATCAATATTTCTTCTCTGGTTGTTCTTAGTGTAAACTAAAACTATACCTTTACCATTCACTGTAACCTTACAGTCATTTCCCATTTTGACTTCAGACTGAATACTAGTATCAATGGAAGAAAATAAGTCTTTATTACCAACCATGTGGTTACTGCAACCACTATCCAAAAACCAAATATCATTTTCACATTCTTAAGTGACGTTACAGGTCAAAAACATAGGATTTTGATGATCCTCAGACTCATTTATAATATGTGCAGACTGCTTTCCATCATCTACCTGTTTCTTCCAACATTTGTTAGCAAAATGCCCAAACTTCTTACAATAATAACATTGTACTTTAGTTTTATCATACCTCTGACTTTCTTGTTACCAGGGTTTGTCGTTGATCCCTCTTAAATTAGGAGGATTCTGTTGGGACTTTTGCTCAGACTCTCATTTAGCTCTGTTGTCCCTTGGACCAGAAAATCAACCTCCTCTCCCACGATTATAAGACCTTCCTTTGCCTCTGCCTCTGGTAACATGTAGTTGGGATTTGAAAGCATGCTCCATGGATCCTTCTTCATATCTAGATATCCTAGATTCATGAGATATAAGAGACCCAGTTAATTCATCAATTTACATTAGACTTAAATCCTTAAATTCCTCTATGGGTACAACAATAGGTTCAAACTTCTTGGGCAAACTTCTCAGCACTTTCTCAATAACTCTTTTATTTTCAATATCATCTCCATACTACCTGAGCTGGTTCACAATCACTTGAGTCATGAAAGTATCAACACTTTCATTATCCTTCATCTTCAGATTTTTGAAGTCACTTCTCAAGTTCTGCAACTTGACTGTCTTCACCTTGGACACCCCTTGATAACAGGTTTCAAGAATGTCCCAAGCCATCTTCGAAGATGTAGCACTAGAAATATTCATAAAAATGGATTCATTTAATCCTTGCTGGATTAATCCAAGAGCTTTATTATCCTTCTTCCCGTTTTCCTTCAACAAAACACGGTCAGAATTAGACAGAGCCAATTCTGTTGCAGCATCAACTGGCTTGAGATAGCCATCAATAACATAATTCCACAAATCAGGAGAACATAGAACCGTCCTCATCCAAATGTACGAGGAATCATATGACTTCTCACTCAAAACAAGAACCTGAATCTGAGAAGAACTACTACCAGACACAGCCATTTATAAAAATTGACAAAAATTAAATAAACCTTCACGCAAAAAAATATGAGAATAAAATTTTGGCACTAACAGGAATAATCTACAATGAATTAAGCAATTGTTGAATAGACTGCTTGCTTTGATATCAAATGTGAAAAATGGAGGTCAATCGACATTCGAGTTTCGACGATTACAAATGTCGAACACATAAACATAACACACGTTGATTGGCTAAATCGTGAAATGCGATTAAACTGTGGGGCCAGATAGAGTGGAGTTCAGGGTTCAGGGTTTTCTAACACCCGATGCACAAAACAAAATGACACAATGAATAATGAATTGTGAAATGTAACTAGGGTGTGGGCCCAACACTTTTGGGTTTCTGCGTTTGGTAAAGCAAAGGAACTCCACGCACATTTAATAAGTGAGCTCAGAAATGTGAAATAAAATTTTTTTAATTAAAATGATTTTCCAAATCATATACACTCCAACAAATAATCTTGGGATAATTGTAAAACCGGATTCCCAATCGGTAAAAACAAGAAATTACTGCGTTTGTTCAAAAACAATTTTTTATTAAGAGATAAAATGAGTTTACAAACTCAATGAAAATATATATATACACACACGTAGAGCAAACCTCCAAACACAGAATAACCAGTTCTATTCAACAAGTGCTTTCAAGCTATCTACAGATTACAATTTCGACTCTGGTATTTAAACACAGAACATTGCCCCTTCAATCTTCTAAAGGATTTTAATTAAGGCGATGTTAAAATTCGGCTGCCTTGAATGGTTAAGGAAACCACCATTTAGAGTAATTAAATCTTCGAGTCTTGAAGAGTCAAGACGACCACCGATCCGTCGCTATCCACGTGTTGAAATGATTAATCTCTGACACAAGGCAGGGGCTTGACCGCAACTAACTCCACTGCCAAAACTGAAGTGGAATAATCACAAGGGGATCTTTCATATGTTAATCTGATAATTTGAGTCTAGTTAAATCAGATTTTATTATTAATATCATTTCATCTATATTGTGTTGATGGCTATGGCGATAGCGTTGTTGTGGAAGGTAGATAAACAAATACATGACTCAGAGTAAACAAATATCTATTTTTTTTATAGAAATTATGACTATAACAAAATGGAGTAGGCTAACTCATGAGCAAACACACCCTTTTACAGGTAAAAAAAATGGGCCTAAATCTAGCTAGATTTTCAGGAGTAGTTTGAGTTTCTTATGGATCAAATTTGCATTCATTTCAGAGCTTATCCCAAGGGCTTTTCCCCATTTTAGACCATCCCAGATGCTCCGAAAATCAATCAAAGTTCTGGATTGGCTAGAAATTTCAAATGGAACGACTAGAAAACCTACCGGAAAAGTAGCTCTAGAGAGAAGATTGCTCCCAAAAAAAATGTCTTGGAATGAGATGGGATGGATTTCTGAACACTTTTTCTATGATGTGGACTTTGTACATGACCATGGGATAAATTCAACTCAAAGGATGTGAAATTTGGAATAGTTAAAAAAAATAAAAATAAAGTGTTCTCCGCTAAATTCAACTCAAAGGAAGCGGAATTTGAAATAGTTAAACAAATTAAAAATAGAGCATTGTCCAAGTCATGAAAGAAAAACATTAGACCCCAACATACCTACAACAAGATAAGGATGCAACAAGATAAGGATCCCTCGCAGATTGAAGTAACTAACTAAAACCACCATATTCTTAAGAGATGACCAATTTAACTAAACCTAAACGTGAGGCAAACTAACTATATCTTAAGAGATGACCAATTTAATGAAACCTAAATATTCTTCATTGTATATAGATGGAGAGATGAGGTTTAAAATAAACCATAAAATCTTGGGAGATTTTGACTTTCTTCTTTTCACTATTTCCATATAGTGGTCAAGGTCAAACTGGCCCAGGTTGCTTCTAATCACCACTCTCTAATCACAATCGTTTCAAATTCCCACTCTCTAATAATTGTGGACGTTTCTAATTCCCACTCTCTAATAATGGTTCATTTCATATTACCTCTAAAATTGTAAAAAGTTTCATTTCTCTTGTTATTACCTTATCATTTTAGCAGGTGATATGGAGGAGTAGATCACAACTTCGAATGCATTAGACATGTTTCCCTCTTTGTCTTATTTTTTATGTTTTATTCAATTGCAATATGAAAGGAATAAAATATCTTTTTTTGTAAGTTAGGTAGAAATTTGTATTAAACATGGAGAAATTATCATTGTACAATAACTATGGTTGTTGGTCTACCATTAGGGAAACCAAACTAGAAACAACAACAAAAAAAAGTCATTAGTCCATCGAGTTTGGTCTAGGATGGCCATAATATATAACTTCTTAAAAAAAAAATTATTGTTTATCATAACCAACAATAAATAAGAAAAAAATATTGTTTATCATAACCAACAATAACTAAGACAGAGCTAACTAGATATCTAGAAGGAATAAAGGAAGATAATTTATATTGGATGTGCTTCATTAAGGATTTCCATGGGTCCCTCAGAACTCATAATTGGTACATAACTCTCCGCCTTGAAGTCTATTCCACTTGTATATTTGGAAAATATCTCTCCCTATGAATCCCTCATCCTGGATCTTCTTGTATCTCATACCCAAGGTGTCACTACTTCGTCAACCATAATCATCCTCGGTCTCATCACCTTGTAAGCTTGGGATGTCATGAATGTTGTGCCTCTGACCATCTCACATGGTTGACATGTGCAGGAATTATGGTGATGCCTAGAAATTCCCATCTGGCCCCCAAAGTGCCCTCCCATTATGTCTTAACATATGATCCATGTGAAGTTGATCAATGCTAGCAAGGCTCTGTCAATTATCCTCGAGTAGAATATCAAGAACCTAGCACCATTCCATATTTAAATTTTGCAATTTCCTTAATGTACCCTCATTACCCAAATGATCATCTACAACGTTGGATGATCTTTGAACATGTGAGGGTACAAGGGTGGGTGTTGAGTGAAGGGTGAATGAAATGTGTTCCAAGATGTTCTCAAGGTCCCAAGGTGCTAATTATCAAATATTTACTATGTAGACAATCCCATCTATAATTTTTCAAGAATTCATATTATGATCTACCAATAGTACATATGGGCAGATTATTCCATGAAATTTTTCCACATTTCCATTATTTTCATTTTTATTTTAAATTGGGCAGAATTTTCATCGCTATAGAGACTAAAGTTCGTCGCTATAGCGACGATTATTGCATACCTCAAAATACATCTGCTAACACATGTGGCTTGCAACGGCTAGTTGACTTTTTGTGGGTCAACTCAGGCATTTTCGTCACTATATCGATGATATTCGATCTATATATACCTGACTTTAAGAGACTTTGCGACACATTTTCTATAGTTACGACACTGTTCATGGATTTTGTTTGAGATGTTTATTTTTTCCGTCACCCACCGGTTGAACAAATGCAATTCTCGATCTACATAGCTTGAATTTTGAAGCTGAAAGGTTAGTATGTTTTTGTATTTATGTACTCATTTAACTTGTAAAATTTTGTTCAAATTTCATGTAGCTTGTTTTTTCCTTGATAATATATTATATGTGTAGTCCCATATTTAAAAATACTTATTTCATTGGTTTTTGGATCTAGTTAGTATATTCTATGGAAATTCATGTGAAATGTTAAGAAAAATATTTTCTGAAGAAGAATTTTAAGAAGAGGGAAAATTACTCCATGAATAAGTCAATTCAAACATTAAAATTACTTGTCAGTACAAATATTTTTCACTATGAATGAAAATGACAGGAACCTTGCTCAGTTAAGAGCAACAATAGAGGTGAGGGGCAATGGAAAATGTTACTTCCCTTGCTATAATTGTAGGGGCTTGCAAAGAAAAAGACTTTTAAAAGCCACAACCAAAAGACATTGTAGGGAGAAGGGCGATGTAGGAGCATCTCCAACTCATCAAGCGAGCTAGCACGGAAGCGGAAGACAGTTGGACCAGCCAGCACAAATTTTGAAAACACTTTGGAATTGTTGCGCAAATCTTAAATGAACCATCAAAGACGAGCACACTTGTGTATTGTAAATGGACCTTGAGCGGATAGCTCTCGTCCTTAGTAGATAGACGACATTTAATATAGTTAATGCTGGTAGATAGGATTTTAATTCTTAGATTAGACAGTTTTAGAAAGACGGAGGGAAAATGGATATAAACACCCTCATTGTATCATTGTAACATAAGCCTAAGCATAGAGGGGAAGAAGAACAAGAGAAAGAAGGGAGTTGTGTAGAGAACACCCATGTACTGATATTTGAATTAATAGAAGAAGATTGGTTCAAATTCATCGTTTGTGTTTGATTCTCTGTGTATCTGATGTTGATGTGCTCATGAATGTTTGTTTCCTGCTTATACATTTGCTTTTATAGGCTCTGTATATGAATTCATGTATGAATTGAAGTCTAAGAGAGAGAGAGAGATGGAATGAGGTTCAATTACTTCTCTATTTGAGCCAGAGAATTCCTGCAAGGAGTGCAGTCGAATTTGTCCGTAAGGAGTGCGTTGACAGAGGGGATCAAATAGAGATAGATTTTGTTCTCATTTCCTTGAAGGTGCAGGTTGGGCACAAGGTTGTGCAAGGAGTGTGCAAGCCAGGAAAAAGTCTCAGGGTTGTGAACCTGAGTAAAGTGTCAAGGACTGTTGTTGCAGGTATGCGCAAAGTTGAAGACTTCAACACTTAGCCATGGTTGAAGGTTTGCCGCAAGGAGTGCGAGAAAGGAATTTCCTTTTTGAGAACTTGAAGAAGTGGGAAAAGCTCAGGAAGGATAGGCCTGTGAGTTTGTCGAAAGACAATGCAGTGGAATTGTGCCTTGAAGGTAAGCGAGGAGTGTCACAGGTTGAGAGCAGGCGAACGAGTTCAGTGGAGAGGAAAACTTAGTTGTTCCACGAGGTTCAGTGGAAGGAACAAACGGTCAGAATTCCCCAGGGAGAATTCGTGAACCACGATGAGCCGTTAGATATTGGAAAGGTGCAGGGAAGATATGAAGATGTGTTCCCAAGGGTTTCAATCTTAGGAGAGGCGGAGCCGTTGATCAAGACCACGAGGGTCGTCGGATCCACATGCATATCGTGGATCAGGGTTTCATGAGTTGAAGCTCCAAATTATTGCAGCAGGAATTGTGATATCGCGAGACACGATATTCCGACAAGCCCAAAACCGTCCTTTGTTTGGGGCATGTGTATGAAGATCCAAAGAAGTCGGGGTTTAGAGTATTGGGAGTTTCCAGGATAGAGAAATCCTACCGCTTGGAATCGCGATCCGCGATATCCCGACGGTGACGTAAATAGTGTGGGGCTGCAGGAGCTAGTGGAAGACAGGTGGCACACGGTATCGAAGTTCGGGGAAGGGAAAGTCCCGAATATTTGGCATTTAGGATTCACAATCCTGTGAAATCCGAAATCCTGATAGAAGTGATGGGAAGTGGAAAGTAAACTTGCACGTGTGCGTCGGAGTTTCGACATATTGGGCATCGGGAGTCGGTGAGACGAATTGATTAGTATTGCGAGTACCAAAACCGTGACAGGTTAAGTTCAAATAGAGGAAAGGGAAAAGTCAACATTGACTGGCTATCGGGTCTCAGGGATTTGAGAGCCCAGTGATCGACCTTTGACATCGCGAAGTCCCAAGTTCCAATTCCCCGATAGAAAAGGAAGGGGGATCACGTGGAGAGATCCTGTAGGTGCATATTTCCTGATAGGAAAATAGAAGAACCTTGGCGTTCTTTGGGCCAAGAGAAGAGAAGATCATGTGAGCGCACATGGACCTTCCGACCTCTGGGTGGTGAAGGGGCCGCGTGGCTATCAAGTGTTATCATAGCTACAAAATTTCTTTGCTTTCTATAGCAGAGAAGAATAATTCACCATACTGCCCAGGAGAGAAAGACAGTCACTGATCTAGAGGATAGGGAGGTGCGAAGAAGAGGCAGGCAGGTAACAAATCCAGAAATGGAGAGACAGATGTGTGATCTCCGAGCTAGACTCGAAGACATGGAGACAACACAAAGATGCACAGCCAGTGTAGGAGATCTGAGTGGTTCCGAGAGTGAAGTCAAGGCTGAATGAAAAGAAGAAGTTGCGGCCAAAGATGCAGCAAATGAGCATCTAATCAAAGTTATTGCACGGATGGGTGCAAAACCGAAAATGGACATTCCGGTTTACGAGGGAAATCTGGATGCAGAAGAGCTTCTGGATTGGATCAAATCTCTTGACACCTACTTCGATTATGAAGATGTTGAAGAGGATAAGAAAGTAAGGCATGCTGTCACGTGCTTGAAAGGACATCCAACATTATGGTGGGATGAGCTACAAGAAGATAGATGCTGCAAAGGTAAGAAGAAAATTAAAAGTTGGGATCGAATGATTGAAAAAATGAAGGCAAAGTTCATCCCAAGAGATTATCAAATCACTCTGTTCAGGAGGATGCAGAACCTAAGACAGAAGTCGATGACAATTAAAGAATACACGGAGGAATTCTATCGACTGAACATCAGAGCAAATCATTGGGAGAGAGATGATGAGAAAGTTGCCAGGTATATGAATGGCCTGAGATACGATATCCAATACGAGATGAGCATGGTAACCATCAGAACTGTGGAGGACGATTATCAGATGGCTTTGAAAGCTAAAGAGAAGCTGAGCCGTAAGCAAGGTCAGCAAGGGCGAGGTAGGAGTCAGCCAAGAGGCAAGGCAGTTGCCCAAGAAAGAAACTAGAAGCCCAAGGACAACTGGAAAAAGCCTCAGACTCGTAATGAGAGAGGTGGAAGTTCACAGTGAGGGAAACATGCTGAGCAAAGAGAACAACATACTGAGAAGAGAGGAGGATATGTTAACAACAACACTTTTCCTCGTACCAGAGGTACAGGAAGAAGAAGAGGTGGAGTAATCAATTGCTTCACATGTGGGAAAAATGGGCACAAGTCATACAAGCATCCATAGAAAAAGAAGGACAGTGGAGAAGCTCACATCGCCGAGGCATAGAGGTGAGATATTGAGGTAGAAGACGCAGAAGGCGGAAGGTCACTGATGATGCATAAAGTTCTCTTAACACCCGGGGAGGAGGTGGAGGAATCAGCTCAAAGGAACAGACTTTTCAGAATAGCTTGCAAGACCAAGGATAGGGTATGCAAGGTTATCGTGGACAGCGGTAGCACATATAATCTCGTATCTACAGAGATGGTATAGAAGCTGGAGTTGGAGATGACTGATCACCCGAGTCCATACAAGGTTTCATGGCTACAAAAGGGACACCAGGTAACTGTTACTAAACAATGCTTGGTTGAATTTAAGATAGGAGGATACAATGATAATATTTTGTGTGATGTCATTCCTATGGATGTTTGTCATCTATTGCTGGGTAGACCATGGAAATATGATAGAAATGTGGTTCATGACGGGAGAATGAACACATATACTTTAGAGAAGAATGGGAGGACACACGTGTTGCTTCCAATAAAGGATAAGGAGGTGAAGCCGTAGGAAAGCAACACAGTACTTCTCATGAGTGGGAAAGAGCTTCTTATAGAGGTGAAGAAGAAAGAAGATCCATAATTCTTTGTGGTCAGAAAGCCAAGGATTGTTCTGACTAGCACAAGAGTGGATGATCTACCAGAGGAGATTCATGAACTACTGGAAGAATTCGCTGACATTGTGGTGGACGAATTACCTTGTTCATTGCCACCGATGAGGAGTGTGAGTCATCATATAGACCTCATACCAGGGGCCAGTTTTCCGAACAAAGCTGCATACAGGTTGACATCGCAAGAAAATGAAGAGGTCAAGAAGCAGGTCTAGAAGCTGCTAGACAAAGGATTGGTCAGGGAAATCTTGAGTCCGTGTGTTGTTCCAACAATACTCAGTCCAAAGAAAGATGGAGGTTAGAGAATGTGTACCGAATTGAGGGCGATTAACAAGATAACCATCAGGTATAGATTTCCATTGCCGAGGATGGATGATTTAATGGACTATTTGAGCGGAGCCAAATATTTTTCAAAGATTGATCTAAAGAGTGGATATCACCAGATTTGCATGAGAGAGGGTGATGAATGGAAGATGGCCTTCAAAACCAACGAAGAATTGTATGAATGGCTTGTTATGCCGTTTGTCTTGACGAATGCGGCGAGTACCTTTATGAGGTTGATGAATGAAGTCCTGAAGGATTTCATCAGGAAATTTGTCATCGTATATCTAGATGACATACCAATCTTCAGTAAGATGAAGGATGAACATCTGAAGCATTTGGCCATTGTGATGAAGAAGCTATAGCAGGAGAAGTTGTTGATTAACATGAAGAAATCTTCGTTTATGAAGACGGAGCTCATTTATCTAGGTTTTGTTATTTCAGTGAATGAGTTGAGGATGGATCCAGATAAGGTAGAAGTGATCAAGAATTGGCCATCACCGAAAAATATTTTTGAGGTGAGAAGTTTTCATGGAATGGCTAGTTTCTACCGAAAATTCATCAGAAATTTCAGTGGAATTAGCGCAGCAATGATGGATACAGTGAAGAAGCGTCATAAATCTTTTCACTGGATAGTAGAGGCTGAGAGGAGCTTCAATCTGTTGAAGCGGAAGATCATGAAACAACCAGTTTTGGTGTTGCCGGATTTCCAGAAGACGTTTCAAGTGAAATGTGACGCAAGTGGGTTTTCCATAGGGGCGATCTTGAATCAGGAGGACAGACCAATTGCATATTTCAGTGAGAAGCTGAATGAGGTGAAACTGAAGTATTCCACGTATGATAAGGAATTTTATGCCATCATACAGGCATTGAAAAAGTGGAGGCACTATTTGATTCCAAAGGAATTTTTTTTATACAGTGATAACCATGCATTGCAGTTTGTGACTCAATAGGAGAAGTTGAACCAGAGGCATGTTAAGTGGGTTGAATACATGCAGAATTTCACATTTGTGATTAAACATATTTCGGGTACTGCTAACAAAGTAGATGATGCTTTGAGCAGGACGTGTTTTTTGTTGCAGGAGTTCTGAGTCAAGACCTTAGGTTTTGATGGTCTTAAGGACATGTATGCAGATGATCCAGATTTTAAAGAAGCGTACGAAGCAACTGAGAATCCATTTCTCAGAGACAGAAGCCAGTGGATAGAGTACGTGATCCAAGAAGGATTGTTGTTCAAAGGCAATCAATTATGTATTCCAAATTGCTCCATGAGGGAGAATCTACTGAAGGAGAAACATAGCGGAGGATAGGCCGGACATTTCGATCATGATAAGACATTTGCAAAGCTGAGTGAGTCATACTTTTGGCCAGGGATGCGGTCAAAGGTCAAGAGGTTTGTAGAAATATGTAGAGTTTTCCAGCATTCGAAGGGAAGGAAGCAGAATGTAGGGTTTTATCAGCCATTGCCCATACCAGAATGGTCGTGGGATGCGATAAGCATGGATTTCGTATTGGGGTTGCCAAGGACGCAAAGAGGATTTGATTCGATATTTGTGGTAGTGGATAGGTTTTCCAAGATGGCACATTTCATCCCATGCGAGAAAACCAGTGATGCGACTCATATCACAAATTTGTTTTTCAAAGAGGTCATTCGACTTCACAGGTTACCCAGAAGTATAGTTTCAGATAGAGACATGAAATTCATTGGACATTTTTGGAGGAAACTGTGGAAGAAGCTAGGAACTAATTTAATGTTTAGTTCTTCCTATAATCCTCAGACGGATGGGCAAACAGAAGTGGTGAACTGAAGTCTGGGAGACTTGCTGAGAAGCTTGGTCACAGAGCACCATAGTAGCTGGGATAGCATATTGCCGCAGGAAGAGTTCGCATATAATGAATCAGTGAATAGGAGCACAGGCCAAAGCCCATTTCAGATTGTGTATGGCATATAGTCGGGAGGAATTTCTAAATTACGGGATGCAGAATAGACTACAATTAGTAGCGCTAGTGCAGAAGAATTTGCAGAGGCGATGAAGGGACTTCACAGTCAGGTGAAGCAGCGACTGTTAGACTCAAATCGCGGATATAAATGCAGGGTCGATCAATAGAAGAGACAACTTCAGTTTGAAGTTGGTGAATTAGTTTTGGGACATTTGAGAAAGGAAAGGTTCCCGAAGGGAACATATAATAAGTTGAAAATGAAAAAAATCGAGACATGTAAGGTCTTGAGAAAATTCGGCGAAAATGCTTATGAGATCGAGCTACCAGATGGGGTCAGAATATCTCTGATATTCAATGTCGCAGATTTATACCCGTATAGAGCTAGAGAAGCAGAGGTTGGAACTGAGCAGCCAGTGATCCAGTGGATGAAACGGATGCCAGTTGTAGAGAAGCCACAAATGGAATGCATACTAGACAAGAGAGTGGGTAAGAAGACCAGAAGGAAAGAATACTATGAGTATCTGGTCAAATGGAAGAACCATCCAGCGGAAGATGCCAGCTAGGAGAACGAAGCAGATATTCTGAAACATGGACATACCGTGCAGGAGCTCATGGACAGGAGCCCATGAAATTTTTCAAGCGAGGGAGTATGATGCAGGAGCATCGCCAACTCATCAAGCAAGCTAGCGCGGAAGCGGAAGACAACTGGACCAACCAACACAAATTTTGAAAACACTTTGGAATTATTGCGCAAATCTTAAATGAACCATTAAAGATGAGGTGCACTTGTGTATTGTAAATAGAACTTGAGCGGATAGCTCTCATCCTTTAGTAGATAGACGACATTTAATATAGTTAATGTTGGTAGATAGGATTTTAATTCTTATATTAGACAATTTTATAAATACGGAGGGAAAATGGATATAGACACCCTCATTGTATCATTGTAACATAAGCCCGAGCATAGAGGGGAAGAAGAATAAGAGCAAGAAGGGAGTTGTGTAGAGAACACCCATGTACTTATATTTGAATTAATAGAAGAAGATTGGTTCAAATTCATGGTTTGTGTTTGATTCTCTGTGTATCTGATGTTGATGTGCTCATGAATGTTTGTTTCCTTCTTAAACATTTTCTTTTATAGGCTATGTATATGAATTCATGTATGAATTGAATTCTGAGAAAGAGAGAGAGATGGAATGAGGTTCAATTGCTTCTCTATTTGAGCCAGAGAATTCCTGCAAGGAGTGCAATCGAATTTGTCCACAAGGAGTGCATTGACAGAGGGGATCAAATAGTGATAGATTTTGTTCTCATTTCCTTGAAGGTGCAGTTTGGGCACAGGGTCATGCAAGGAGTGTGCAGGCTAGGAAAAATTATCAGGGTTGCGAACCTGAGTGAAGTGTAAAGGACTGCTGCTGTAGGCGTGCGTAGAGTCAAAGACTTCATCACTTGGCCATGGTTGAAGGTTTACCGCAAGGAGTGTGAGCAAGGCGTTTCCTTTTTGAGAACTTGAAGAAGTGGGAAAAGCTCAGGAAGGATAGGCCTGTGAGTTTGTCGAAAGACAATGCAGTGGAATTGTGCCTTGAAGGTAAGCGAGGAGTGTCACAGGTTGAGAGTAGGCGAATGAGTTCTGTGGAGAGGAACACTTAGTTATTCCACGAGGTTCAGTGGAAGGAACAGACGGTCGGAATTCCCCAGGGAGAATTAGTGAACTAGGATGAGTCATTAGATCTTGGAAAGGTGCAGGGAAGATACGATGACGTGTTCCCAAGGGTTTCAATCTCAAGAGAGGCGGAGCTGTTGATCAGGACCATGAGGGTCATCAGATCGACACACATATCGTGGATCGGGGTTTCGTGAGTCAAAGCTCCAAATTATTGCAACAACAATTGCGATATTGCGAGACGCGATATCCCGACGAGCCCAGAACCGTCCATTTTTTGGGGCACATGTCCAAAGATTCAAAGAAGTCAGAGTTCAGAGTATCGGGAGTTTCCAGGACAGAGAAATCCTGCCGCTTGGAATCACGATCCACGATATCCCGATGGTGACGTAAACAATGTGGGGCCACAGGAGCTAGTGGAAGACAGGTGGCACACGGTATCAGAGTTCGAGGAAGGGAAAGTCCCAAATATTTGGCATTTAGGATTCATGATCCCACGAAATCTGAAATCCCGATAGAAGTGACGGGAAGTGGAAAGTCAACTTGCACGTGTGCGTCAGAGTTTCGGCATATCGGGCATCGGGAGTCAGTGAGACGAATTGCTTGGTATCACGAGTACCGAAACCGCGATAGGTTAAGTTCCGATAGAGGAAAGGGAAAAGTTATCATTGAATGGCCATTGGGTCTTGGGGATTTGAGAGCCCAGTGATCGACCTTTGACATCATGAAGTCGCGAGTTTCGATTCCCCGATAGAAAAGGAAGGGGGATCACGTGGAGAGATCCTGTGGGTGCAGATTTCCTGATAGGGAAATATAAGAACCTTGGCGTTCTTCAGGCCAAGAGAAGAGAAGATCCTGTGAGCGCGCATGGACCTTCCGACCTGTGGGTGGTGAAGGGGCCACGTGGATATCAAAGGGGCACATTGAATGGGTTATGAATATCGTCTTTTGGTAAGAGGATTCAATATTTAGTGTATTCTCTATAATAGTCATCATGTCATGAATTTTAGTAATATTTCTTATTGAGATTTTTATATTTTCTATACACACAAACTTTTCTATGTTGTTTTTAAATATATAGACAATGCCCCCAAAATGTTGACCTCCAGAGAGTTATTTGGAAAGTACTAGTAGAAATTCTCCTTTACAGGGTAATGAACTTTGAGATCAAAATATTGAAGCTATTGATCAAGTTATTAATGATGATATGGATGGAAATAACGTTAGTGATTCAAATCAAGAAGATGAGATACATAAATTGATCCAAGACACAATTGGTCCAATGGATGAGGACAACCACGATGATAGTCATGATGTTGATCATATACTCAAGAAGTCACGTCAACCTATTTATGAAGGCTCTACAACAAATCTTCTATCTGATATATTGTTGTTGGTGAACTTGAAGGTTTTGAATGGTTTATCAAATGCATGCCTCACACAGATACTAAGGTATTTAATTTGTTAATTATTTATGCCTGCATGTTCACAAATACTCAAAATGTTCAACTTTTTCCTATATTGTTATTGTTTTCTAATTTGTAAATTAATATGGATGCGATATTGATGATTAATATTGTTTACATTAACTTATAATTTTGAATTTTGTAGATTTTTAGGTGAATTTCTATTATTGACATCAAATATTTTTCCACGCACATATCGAGAAATATACGTGATTATGAAAGAAATTGGAATGGAGTATCAGGCTATTGATGCATGTCCTAATGATCATATCATATACTATGGACAATATGAATTAGAAAATGAATGCCCACAATGTCAAATAAGTAGATATCGAACCGATAAAGCATCAAACAAGGTTCCTCACAAATTTCTTCATTATATTACGATAATTCCACGTTTCCAATGATTGTTCAGGTGCCAAAGTATAGCAATGTTTATGGATTTCCATGCAAATAGCAGAAGTCGCGGTGATGTTCTTCGAATTCCTATAGATGGTTTTGAATTGAAGTGCATCGAAGAAAAGCAACCAATTTTTAAAGAAGAACCTCATAATGTTAGACTTTCATTTGGAGTTGATGGTGTCAATCCATTTGGAGAGCTTTGTTGTGCGTACTCAGTGTGGCTTGTTTTTATTCTAAACAATAACCTTCCTCCTTGGATGTCAATCAAGAGAGAGCACACAATGTGGGCAATGATTGTTCATGAGAGAGCACAAAATGCTGACAATGATTGTTCCAGGTATTTAATTATCTTTTATTTTCTTTAAAGTATGACAAAATATTTCATTTGATTGTTTCATGCATGGCAATTATTTATTTTATATATAATGACATATAGATAAGTATAATTAATCATGCAGTATGTTGAACCAATTAGGTAAGTACCAAGTTAAAGATATGAATGTATATATTGAGCCTTGTATCAATGAGTTGTTGAAGTTATGGGCTGGCGTCACTATGTAGGACATCTCTAGACCAATAGGGAAAAAACGATTTCAATTCCATGGAATACTATCATGGAAAATTCATGATGCTCTCGGGTTAACACGTTTTTGTGGTATATTGTTACTTTATTTTGTGATTTAATATGATATATATTTATTGAAAATATCATGCATTATTTTAAATTGTAACTCTAATTTGATGCTACATTAATTCATATATCTTGTAGGTCTTCGAACAAAGGGTAAATTTGCATGCCCAATTTGTGGTCCCAGGATAAAATATCATCATTCAAGGAGTTTAGGAAAGGAAGTGTTTGATGAGTATAGGAACTTTCTTCCTAAGAACCATAGTTATGGAACTACAAACAAAGCAAAATTCAATTTTAATGAAGAGAATGGAAAAAAAACCACGAAGAATGACACCTCTCCTATGGAAGTTGGAATATATTAGAAATCCTCAAGGTATGCAAATTATTTATGTATGACATATTATATAAATCTTTGGTTAATTTAATTAGTATTAATTTCATTTTGTTTCAATAATTAGTGTTCATTTCAATTTGTTGATGTTTCATGAATGTCGTTAAGGAACGAATGGGCTTCCACAAGGAATGAAAAGTTACCCGATGAAATTCAATAGATTGCCAGACTGCGAGCACCTACAAATAGTTCATCTGTTTGATATAATACATATCGGGAATAACATAACATAATTGTTATGGATGATATTAGATGGAAGTACTGACAAAGAGGGAATTGGAAAGATTTGTTGTGACATCCAAGAAGTTAATAACACATTGCAAAGTGTTATTATTAATTCTAATGGCGATGGTCATGAACAAAATACTAGTCTTCCTTGGTTATTGACGGAGCAACAGAGAAATATTGTAGAAGAGGTGATTCGAAAAATTAGGTTTCCGACGAGGTTTTCGTTGAACATAGAAAATATCTTAATGAAAAAAGGTGATTTTGGTAGGGTTAAAACACATGATTGGCATACATTCATTAAGGTAATTAGTAGGTTATAATGTATTTCATTATTGGTATGCATTTTTTAGAAACAAATAATAATTATTTGTTTTTTTTTACAGTATGTTCTACCTTTTTCTCTCCCAAATGACTTTGATAACAACATAAAAAAAATTATTTATGTACTTGGAAAATACATGAGGGAAGTAATGTTTTATAAGGAAAATGTACTTCTTATGTGATTTGCAACGAAAATTATTGACATATTATGTTTTATCTACAAAGTTATGTATGCATTGATATTATTTTATTGCATCAACATTTGTAGGTGGCTATCATCAAAAGAAATCCATAAAGAAGATATAAGGTATTGGAAGAGAGAAATTCCCCGACTAATGTGTCAAATGCAATAGTATCTACCTCCAACATTTTTCAATGCACAAGAACACTACCTCATACACCAAGTTGAGGAGATTGAATTATGTGGATAGGTACACACAAGGTCGATGTGGATGGTGGAGAGGCAGTTGAAGTCATTGAAGGTTGAAGTCATTAAAGGCTTTTATTAGACAAAGAGCATTTTTGGAGGGTTCTATGGTTGAGGGATATATGGTATATCAATGCATGGTGTATATTAGTCAATATCTACCTAAATTAACAAAACATATGAATGTGCCTCGCATTTGGCATCTCGACTCCATCAAAAAATTTGAAGGCGAGGTCCTAATGGGGAAAGTTAAAATGAGGACTGTGAAAGGTAATTATTAGATGTTGACGTAGATTTAATATATTACACATTTATTTTTCCAATATTATTTTATTATACTGATTTTTTACATTTTTTTTTCTTGCATATTGAACTATATTAAATTATTCCTTTATTAACAATAGCTAATTAATGATATTAAATTTTTATTTTATCATATAGTTGCTCGAGAGTGGGATACTTTACATTTATACATTGAAAACAACCTTGATTGGATGGAGCATTGAATAGAATATACTAAAGAATACTTCAGTAGCTTATCATGGGAAGGGGTGAGTAAGATGATTAAAACGACGCATTGTCATCGAGATCAATTTCCGGATCTTACATCAAGGGAAGTTGATTTAGCCTTTGGTTTAAAATATAAACATGAGAGTAAATTTTTTACCCACATTTTCCTAGTTATTTCCCAATTTTTCAATGTATTTGGTTTGTTTAATTTTTGAAATATATAATTACTAATTCCTATATGAGATTTATTAATTGGCAATGCATTTTTTACTTGTTGCCCATGTTGTAGTTGAAACATCACAAGGCTATGTGTTGTAATGGTCATAAATTTTGTATCAAGATGACAAGATGAAAGTTACCTCAGATTGTGGGATAACTGCAGTGTTTAAGGTCACCAACATTTCCTCTAGAAGTGACGAAATATGGAAGAAACTGAGAATAGGTACTATGGGAATTTGGAGGATATAATTTAGTGTGATTTTAATTCCTTTAAAATAGTTGTATTTGAGGTTAAATTGTACAATCTACGGATGCATACATGATCTTGAAATAACTATTATTGAGCATGATAATGGATTTACCATGTTTAATACAAGGTCATTTGAACCGGGTACAAAGCCTTATGTTCTTCTAAGTCAATGTGAGCAGGTATTTTACTCAGAAGTACCTAGTAAAGCAGGTTGGTCATACATTGTTAGATATGATCCAAGAGGAAGAAAAATAAAGTATAATCATGTAGACAAGGATGAAGATAATAATGAGGAAGAAGATCATGATTATGAAGATCAAGAGCAGGTGGTTGTAGTCGATGTGTCAGATGAAGAAGTTGAAGAAATTGATGATCCAAATGTAGGAGACGACGATCTCATTGACGATATTGATAACTATATTAGAGAAAATAACGTTGATGATGATGTTGATATGAATGAGTCTTTCACCAATATTGATTCTGAACCAGATCTTGATACATATATTGAGCTGGATGAAGAAGAAGATGACTGATATTTAATTGTTGAAAAGAAGAGGTATGCATTTATATCTTTTATATCATCTTTATATGTTTTTATTTTGTAAAATATAGTATATGATACATGTTTTTTATAATTTCAAATTAGGTACTATGGGCAAATTGAGAGTGATGTGAGGGGGGGGGGGGAATAATTAGAGCTTCCATCTTCACGTGGTTTCCCCTGTTTATTAGAGAATGAACTATTATAGAAAATAAGAGGAGCTCTGCTCGACTATGCCTAATCATACCAATAATGTAGGTATGTCATCCCAGGTATTTACATTTTTATGTTTATATTTTTGTATAAGCCAATGAATGAAAACCATAATTTAATTTTTTGTCGATAAAATATGATCAATCCCAATATTTTGTCAAAGAAACACATTGTTCTTTTGGCATTAATTCGACAATATAATCCATTGTTCTGGTAATGGTTGGCATGGATGCCAGGTTCTTAGGTTTCATTGAAAAATACAAAAAAACACCATTTATGAGCATTTTCAATGCAAATCCATCAAAATTGCAGATTTTAATTGCAGAAATCGTATTTAGCAATTTAGAAAACATCTCATACCAACGATGTAGGTATTTCATCCCAAGGATTTCATATAGAAAATATCTATTAGATTTCCATCTAAAATTGTTCTATATGCCTCTCCTTTTTGTGGGATTTCTGTCCAAATTTGAAACAATATCTACATAAAAAATTGTTGGTTTTTCTTTGTGTTGAAACATTATGCCTCTCCTTTTTTCTATATTCAACTAAACTTCTTTTGAATTGAATTTGCAGTTTTGAATTTGTGTTATTCAAATTTTACAAGGAAATTGTACTAGTACTAGACATGGGCAACAATGACTTGTGAATGGGGCCAACATTGAAATTTTTTGAAACTATTTCTGTATGCATTGAAATTTGACACTGATAGACTATTCGCATGCCTTAACGATATGGGAGGGTTTTTGGACTCAAATTTGACTCACACATAAATTCATCATGTAAACCATAAACCCTAATTTAGTGCAGTCATCAATTTTTCAGGTTTTAGTGTTCCTGATGAATGGATGCATTGTTGTTGACATGCAATGGGAAAACACATGTACCTTCTTAATTTGCTTCCTTCACTTTATGTGGGCCTAGTCATTCCAAGCCTTGAATTGATAGTTACCCCTAGTCTTAGTCATCACCCTTCATGACACTTGTCACCAAATGATTAGATCACCAGGTTGGAGGCATATGGGCATTGGGACAAGGCTTTATAAACCTAGAGTAACAAGAGACATTAATTGAACTTTGACTATATTGAAAGGTATGTGAAATTGAAAATACTAACAACCCAAAACTAAAAGGGATCGATACACAAACTGCTAATGAGAGGTGATTTGGTGGTGTGTAGGAAGAGGCCTAACACCTTCAAAATTATCATTCTCCTCCAACTATCCACATATATGTATAATTCTAAATACTCATCCCTCCTTGAGTCCAATGTCCACATGATTTTATCGTGGCCATGCTTGATGTGGAAGTTTACACATTTCAAATTATGGGATCATACATAAGATAATATATCGCCTTTAGTGGATCATACATATATATATATATATATATGGGAAAAATCCAACTAGAAGAATATGCTTCATTTGTTAACTCAATATGTAATCGTTTATAGATCCTTCATTTGTTAACTCGAATATTCCCTTCTTCTTAATATTAGGCTCTACTTTCCATTATCAAACTACAAATAAATCCATTTATAATATTTAGAGGATAGAACCACACTCCCCTCATAATTTATAAGATAAGATACCCTGCATAGGTCTCAAATTTTCAAGGAGTCTTTGAGGAAAATCAAGCTCAAATAGATAGGGCTAAGATTCAATCCTCCTCTCCCACTACATCCCACACCTCTAGGAAATTTGGATGAGGAAAAAGATAAGGAAGATTTGAAAGAAAATAGACAAAAATGTAGGGTTATAGCATTTCAAAGGTGTCATTACTCATTTTGTGTCCTATGACCTTCAGGATGCTTGCAAGGAACAAAAATAATGGGACAAAAAAAGAGTCAACGTAAATGACATAATGCACATGGGACATTTTTTATTCTATAACATATATCTCTTTGCACCCCCTTCCTCTGTCTCTCAGGCACATAATTAGATATTTGGTTAGGAAAACCAACATCAAGTGGTTTCTTATCATTTATTTCAAACTCCTTATAACCATTAGCTCATATTTCTTACAATTCTTAAAATTGAACACTCTAACATATAAAAACATAACTTTAATCCTTATAAACCCTTAAACTTTACCCTATTACCCTTCATCAATAACCCAACTAAAATTTTAATCCCAATGGCACATAAACCCTATCTCTAAACTCCTATGAATGTATCAACACTAATTCCTATGACCCTTAGTTACCCCCTATGACTCTTAACCACAATCCTTTGTAACTCATAACCCATTTAACCATTAACACCAAAAATAATGATACAACACCTATCCCTTAACCTTTATAATCTTAGACAAATAACACGAATAAACATTATTATTCTAACTTCTAACCTTTATAATTGTAACACCTCAACTTTTTAATTCTAATGCCTAAACTCTAACATTACATACATCTCCTAACCCTTACTTTGAATAACACTTATAACTCCTAACTTCTAATTGTTATAACCCCTGTGAATTTTCACCCTATAATAACCATTATCCACAATTAGTACCCCTAACCATATGGCACATGTAAGTTTAAACCTTTAAAGAATTGTAAATGACATAATTAACCTAGAACACATATGAACTTATAAAAAATAACCCTTAGAACCTCTGCCAAATCTATCTCGTAACTCCTAAGAATGTATCAACCCTAAATTCCTATGACCCTTAGTTACCCCCTATGACTCCTAACCACAATCCTTTGTAACTCATAACCCATTTAACCATTAACACCAAAAATAACGATATAACACCTAACCCTTAACCTTTATAATCTTAGACAAATAACACCAATAAACATTATTATTTTAACCTCTAACCTTTATAATTGTAACACCTAAACTTTGTAATTCTAATACCTAAACTCTAACATGACATACATATCCTAATCCTTACTTTGCATAACACCTATAACTCCTAATTGTTATAACCCCTGGGAATTTTCAGCCTATAATAACTATTATCCACAATGAGTACCCCTCACCATATGACTCATATAACTTTAAACCTTTAAGGAATTGTAAATGAAATAATTGACTTAGAAAACATGTGAACTTATAAAAACTAACCCTTTGAACCTCTATCAAATCTATCTCGTAAATCCTAAGAATGTATCAACCCTAAATTCCTATGACCCTTAGTTAGCCCCTTTGACTCCTAACCACAATCCTTTGTAACTCATAACCCATTTAACCATTAAAACCAAAAATAATGATATAACACCTATCGCTTAACCTTTATAATATTAACCTTTATAATCTTAGACAACTAACACTAATAAACATTATTCTTCTAACCTCTAAACTTTATAAATGCAACACCTAAAATTTGTAATTTTAACACCTAAACTCTAACATGACATACATATCC
This sequence comes from Picea engelmannii, assembly GCA_009831015.1. Taxonomy (NCBI): domain Eukaryota; kingdom Viridiplantae; phylum Streptophyta; class Pinopsida; order Pinales; family Pinaceae; genus Picea; species Picea engelmannii. The sequence goes on from ML821201.1 coordinate 88,317, forward strand.
TAACCCTTACTTTTAATAACACCTATAACTCCCAATTGTTATAACCCTTGTGAATTTTCAACCTATAATAACCATTATCCACAATGAGTACCCCTAACCATATGAATCATATAAACCATATTATTGCAATCTTGTAGTCCACATAAACCCAAAAAACTAACCCCTTAAACCCCCAATTTCTAACATATATCAGTTCATAACTCTTACAACTCTTAATCCCTAATCCTTATCAACACAAATACATATAACCCTTAACCTAAAGCTCTTATAACCCTTAAACCCAAATAATATATCATACAACACCAAATGAGGAACCCTCATATCCTCCTTAAAACTAACCCTAATGCTTATCCCTTAACCCCTACTAATCCCTAGAACTCAAAGGATGTTGGTTTGGATGCTTCTATGGGTGTTAAAATAAATACTTGAGATTTTCCATTTTTGATCTGACCCATCCACCCCCTGATGTTAGGATAAAGGTGTCCATAACATTTGGATGCTTCTATGGGTGTTAAAATAAATACTTGATATTTTCCATTTTTGATTTGACCCATCCACCCCCTAATGCTAGGAGAAAGGTGTCCATAATGTTTTTAAAAGTTTTAGATTCCTTATAGATGTGGGAGGGGATCGTTATCCATTTTTTAAAAGGAACAATGAACAAACATTGTACTACGTCTAGACATGGGTAATGGTGACCTATGAATGGGGCCAACGTTGAAAGTTTTTCAAATTGTTTCTGTATGCACTGAAATTTTACATGGATAGAATATTTTCATGCTTTAATGATATGGGAGGGTTTCTGGACTAAAATTTTACTCACACACCCACTTTTTTCCATCATCAATTCATCAATTCAATGTTGTTCATATGACAGATATTTATATGAACAAATTTTCCTAGAACAATCCACATTTATGGTGGCGCAGGAGGTGGGATTCCCTACAAATGATTTGGGTGATTTTTTTCAAATAAGGGCTATATGTGGTTGTTTTCAATGCAAAGGAATAATAAACATATCTTCTTGAGTAAGTGATAAATAATTATTTTCAATATAAACTTCTAGATGTTGATGGAAGTATATCTCCTATAGTTATTCCTAACCCCATAAGTGAAGTTGGGCATACAATGGAAAAAACTAATTTTAAGATTTTTCTTGAGCCTATGAGAAATGTGTCTATCATAGCCAACCCAAGCATGTTTCCTACTATCCAATCATGAATTTCTAAGTGTTTAGATACCCAAGAATCAATTGTTGGACCTATTATTAAAACTAGGCGATCTAAGGTGGTGGGTGCAATAGTGAAGAGTTTTCTCAAGATAAATACAGAATAAAATATTTGGCAATATGATGTTACAAAAGACCTTTTATATATTTCCTTACCTCCAACTTTAGAATTTGCTTAAAACACATCATTTAATCACACTCTTTCGTGCATGGTTCAATGTTAAACCATTTCTTACAATTGGATAACTTTTCCCCTTTTGTCGTAACAACTATGTAATTTCCCCCTCTAAAATGCTCATGTATTTGAAACCGACACATATAAATGACATGTGAATGGGGCCAATGTTGAAATATTTTAAATTTGTGCTTGTATGCACTAAAATTTGACATGGTTAGACTTGCCACATGCATTGATAGTATGGGACGGTTTCTAGACTCAAACATGACTCGCACATACAATTCAACAATCAAACAAGAAGCCTATAGAATAATTAATGTGAATGGGGGCAATGGATGTTTAGCATGGATGTATTGGCAACATATTCCGTAGAGCACTGGTGCTTAAAATGTTTCTCTCAAATGCCAAACTAGGTTAGGCTGAAATTTGGACAGAAAGTCAACAAGGAGATCATCTTCCTCCACAAAACATTTCAGAGAAACTAACTTCACCATCTAGGTTTTATGAATGGGGACAATGGATTTATTGGAAACACATTTTGTAGTCCACTGGTGTTTAAATTGTTTATCTCAAATTCCAAACTAGGTTAGGCTGAAATTTGTTTCTCTCAAATGCCAAACTGGGCCAGGCTACAGTCCTACCTACTATTTTAGTTCTAGTCTCCCCTTAGTTTCAATGCTCCTTAATTCTCCTAACAATCTCTACTTTGTGTGGTGTGGACCTTATATTTCCTATTTACTAAGCATGTTTCATTCTATCCTTTCCACTACCACAACATGGTTGTATTCAAAATTCATAATGATGAGTCCAACAATCCCTGAACAAGCTAGTTGACTCACCCTCTAGTCATTTTCCACCACATTTACGTCACTTCACATCTTCTCAGATCCTTTCCAAATGATGAGCCCAACTTTGGGACCATATCCAAAACTTTTTTTTTGAAGTCTCCCTGGGCTCAAGGGTCCATGAGATCATCAAGAATTTCCTCCTTCCTCTCTCATGTCATTCCAACATTGAATTTTCCTATGTTAGTTTTTCATGTTTCTTTCCTTTTATCTCATGGAGTATAGCTATCCATTTTCCATTTTGGTGCATATGCATGAATCACTTCTCACTAATTCTTGGGATCGTATCTTGTTCTTCAAGTTCTCAATCTACATAATGACTTAAGAAGTGGGTGATGGTAGATTATATAGACTATGCATTGAGTAATCGATATTTAATTGTCATTAATTTGAAAACGTGTTCATATCTTTCCATAAATTTCAAAAGAAACCATATCCTTCCTAAAATTTTGAAAAAGTAATTGGATGGTGTGGAAATAAAAACCATTTTAGAGTGCATTTACTATTGGATTGCCATCATTACTAGATTACCATCATTACTGGAAGGAATAGTTTCATTAACAAAACCCAAATGATGGCATAACATAACTTTCCAAACTATCAAATTAATCCCTTTTACTTACCCCTTATCCCCTATTTCCATCATTTCAACTTTTATGACTTGATGTGATTATTAAATGCATACAATTATCGTAAACGATGACCCACAACTATGGACATGAAATTTCCAGTTTTATGGATACCACCATAGATCTATAGTGTGATGATGCAACTCAAAGAGATTATCTTGAAATGACTTGACTATTTTGAATGAGAATTCCCCTATCCTCCTCACTACAGAGGTGGAGGTTAATTCCCATGAATATTGAAAGAAACTTACAAATTCAAACCATTTATTCTCGAATCAATTAACTCAATACTTCCTTAACCACAAGGTTAAGTTTTATTAAATTAATACAACTAGATTGACTATCCCTTTCATAGGATCTAGCCTTATTGAATAAACTGTGTAAGCATAAACAATAATAGTGTGTAGGTCATTTTCAAGAGATTCCCAACTTAGTTTTGAGTAGGAGTGAAAGGTTTCAGGCGAGCACCATTCCCCATCCCTTCTTAATTATTCTATCAAGATGAGCCAACTTTATTGCTATCGAACTCCATATGGTTATGAATAAGAAAGGTCCTAGCCAACGCATTTTCAAATTACTGGGTTGATTGAGGTACCTACTATTGTATAGTAATACAAAGTCACTTTTCCTCAATATCCTCCAATAATATTATTTTCTTCTTTCCTTTTTCTTTTGAAACTTGAATAGTTGCTTTATTTTCTCTTTTGAGGTTATTTTGGAACTAAATAGGGTGGATTTTGGGAGAGACGGACTAAATGGTTGTCAAATTCCCTTTATGATCTCTAGAAAGGAGTCATCTTCCAACCAATATGGGTTTACGCTAAAAGGGTCTGGGGGATTTTTCTAGAGGGATTTAGTTCCAAGATGATAAGGTTATGGGATGAGTCACCACTCAAAGATACCATTGCTCAAATTGAATATTTTCATCCAAAAAGGATTTAGAGGTCACTAAACAATCTGAGATATTGGCCACCTAAGCCTCCCATGTTCTCATATTCTTCCAAATAAAAGATATTTTTACAGGTTATACATTGTGTAGCCTAACTCACTCAATTTTGGAAATTCAATTAAGCCTACGAGGGGATCCATTTGATTTGTTGGGCCATAAATTTCATAATATCCTAGACTAAAATGTATGTCTCCTCATAGCAACACTAAACTGAAGTGGAACCAATATTTTTTTAGGGAATTTTCCTAAAAGGTCTGTCTGTATACATATGGGTCATAAATGTCGATGCAATTGAACTCCTTAGCTAGATATGTAGAGAATAAAGTATGTAAGGACTGAGGGGAAGGCCTATAGTTTTATGAGTTTTAATTAGATTAACACTATTAAGGTTATATACTAATTATATTAATTATATATAATATATATTATAAAATTAATATAACAAAAAATAAAATAAAATAAACAAAACAATAATATATATATATATATATATATATATATATATATATAATAAAAAAATAAAAAACAACAACAAAAAAAAAAACACATAAAAAATCAAATGAAAAAAACCAAACATAACATAATATTTCCCCCCTGCCCGCGCCATTGATCATAGCTTCACCTATCTATTGGAGGAATTAGAAAATTGACCAAACCCTACAAAATTTCATAGATTCTACTTGGAGGAGCTGGTAGAGCACCACCCAAACCTGCAACATAGATTAAGGATTATTTCTGAGCTAAGGCTTTGATCGATCGCTAGTTATGAAGCTATTTGAGGTCCACTAGTCTCGTCCGTTCCCACACCATCGATCATAGCTTCTAGCTATTGCAGGAGGTATACCATTTCCCAAACCCAACCATATATTCTAGTTGGAGGAGGTATACCATTTCCCAAATCTTGTGACAGTTCAGAGCTTCTACTTGGAGGAGATAGAGCATTGCCCAAACCCTGCGACAGAGACAAAGCAAGAGAAAATGCAACCAAGGGGATAGAGGAGCATTGATAGAGGAGGCCAAATATCCCTAGTGTGGCAGAGAAGCATTGATAGCGGAGTCCATCCAGCCCTAGTGTCGATAGAGGAGGCCAATAATGTCATCAAATCAGGTAATTTTTCCCATTCTAGGTCAACAATGTAAGAAGTGTTTTAACAACAAGAATATAGTGTTTGAAAGTTCTAAATTTGTTTGGTTCCTTTCACACTTTGGTTGGCTTATTTTGTAAATGGTCTTTCGTACTTAAGAGTGACATATTCAATCGATTGTTTGGGAATAATTGTCTAGTTGTTGACCGTTAAATCGTCAGACTATAAATACATGAGTAGATGTGTAAATATCCTATGCAATTTTGCAACAAATAAGGCATTCATTACAGCCACTTGAAATCAAAGGGATAAGAATTTGAAACTTTGGTTGTTTTCCTCATGTCATAATTGAAATATTGAGAAACAAAATTTTGATCCTGATGTTGCTGCTCATACGACACATAAAGGGCAGATGCCATACAACAATTATTTTGTACAGATGCATATCATTGGCTATTGTAGAAGCAACATATTCAAGACCTTCAAACAATTTCTCCTTCCAAACCTCCACTTTACAAAAAGTCTCTTCTAAAAATCACAATATATAGCATCCTTAAAATGCAGTAGGTTAAGGCTTTAATATTTCATAATAATCAAAATATTTTTTAGCCACTAAAGAAAATGAAAAATCTATAAAAAAGACACCTGAAATTCCAAAATATAATTAAAAATGTTGGGGATAACCTTGAGCAATTACCTTTGGACGGAATTCATTCAACGATTTGGAAAATTATTTTCCTTAAAGAACTCGAACCCTGTAGATCGGAAATAACCTAAACACTATAGTGACCATTTATATCTTAACAAATGATGTTTTTCATTGAATTTGAGCACTAAACTCCTCCACATGTATTACAAGATCTCCTCTACAGAGCCGATGATTCTATTGAAATGTTTAATAAGGTGTCTTTCAAAAAACCCTAGTTTTCCAACTATTACCTAAAACAAGGAAAAGCGCCTCTAGTTCTCCCATAAATCTAAAAGCATAATGCAATGAGCTTTCTAGTCTTCCAAAACTAACTATTTAATAGAATTTTTCGCAACTCACTGCCTAGAATAGTTTTCCCATATATATAATATGGTGTAACATCCCGCTCTAGCGCATTGAGAACACTTATTATTTGAGGACACTTGCTCGCAAGTGATCCGGACCCTTTTTGATGTTAGACCTATGATATTTGATCATGATGTGATTGACAGATGACTCGATGTATCACTATTTGATGTAGACATGTGCTATTGACTCAGTTGGATTGAGTGTGCAGGGTTCTTGACCTTGAGGATGTAGAGGCATCGGTAGAACCCCCTTGGACTTCGGACTAAGTCAGGGAGTGTACCTTTGGGTTGATATGTTTATTATGATGTTTTATTTGATTGATGATTTGATGACGACTTTTCTGACATGATTATTGGTGATGCAGGCTGACGATAGCTTGCCGACTTGACTCACATATGGAGTAAAGGGGCCACACACAATTG
>ML821201.1:102065-125299 GCA_009831015.1 Picea engelmannii
ATTCATGAAACATCAACAAATTGAAATGAACACTAATTATTGAAACAAAATGAAATTAATACTAATTAAATTAACCAAAGATTTATATAATATGTCATACATAAATAATTTGCATACCTTGAGGATTTCTAATATATTCCAACATCCATAGGAGAGGTGTCATTCTTCGTGGTTTTTTTTTCCATTCTTTTCTTTAAAATTGAATTTTGCTTTGTTTGTAGTTCCATAACTATGGTTCTTAGGAAGAAAGTGCCTATACTCATCAAACACTTCCTTTCCTAAACTCCTTGAATGATGATATTTTATCTTGGGACCACAAATTGGGCATGCAAATTTACCCTTTGTTTGAAGACCTACAAGATATATGAATTAATGTAGCATCAAATTAGAGTTACAATTTAAAATAATGCATGATATTTTCAATAAATATATATAATATTAAATCACAAAATAAAGTAACAATATACCACAAAAATGTGTTAACCCGAAAGCATCATGAATTTTCCATGATAGTATTCCATGGAATTGAAATCGTTTTTTCCCTATTGGTCTAGAGATGTCCTACATAGTGATGCCAGCCCATAACTTCAACAACTCATTGATACGAGGCTCAATATATACATTCATATCTTTAACTTGGTAATTACCTAATTGGTTCAACATACTGCATGATTAATTATACTTATCTATATGTCATTATATATAAAATAAATAATTACCATGCATGAAACAATCAAATGAAATATTTTGTCATACTTTAAAGAAAATAAAAGATAATTAAATACCTGGAACAATCATTGTCAGCATTGTGTTCTCTCTCAGGAACAATCATTGCCCACATTGTGTGCTCTCTCTTGATCGACATCCAAGGAGGAAGGTTATTGTTTAGAATAAAAACAAGCCACACTGAGTACATACAACAAAGCTCTCCAAATGGATTGACACCATCAACTCCAAATGAAAGTCTAACATTATGAGGTTCTTCTTTAAAAATTGGTCGCTTTTCTTCGATGCACTTCAATTCAAAACCATCTATAGGAATTCGAAGAACATCGCCTCGACTTATGCTATTTGCATGGAAATCCATAAACATTGCTATACTTTGGCACCTGAACAATTGTTGGAAATGTGGAATTATCGTAATATAATGAAGAACTTTGTGAGGAACCTTGTTTGATGCTTTATCGGTTCGATATCTACTTATTTGACATTGTGGGCATTCATTTTCTAATGCATATTGTCCATAGTATATGATATGATCATTAGGAAATGCATCAATAGCCTGATACTCCATTCCAATTTCTTTCATAATCACGTATATTTCTTGATATGTGCGTGGAAAAATATTTGATGTCAGTAATAGAAATTCACCTAAAAATCTACAAAATTCAAAATGATAAGTTGATGTAAACAATATTAATCATCAATATCGCATCCATATTAATTTACAAATTAGAAAACAATAACAATATAGGAAAAAGTTGAACATTTTAAGTATTTGTGAACATGCAGGCATAAATAATTAACAAATTAAATACCTTAGTATCTGTGTGAGGCATGCATTTGATAAACCATTCAAAACATTCAAGTTCACCAACATCAATATATCAGATAGAAGATTTGTTGTTGAGCCTTCATAAAGAGGTTGACGTGACTTCTTGAGTATATGATCAACATCATGACTATCATCGTGGTTGTCCTCATCCATTGGACCAAATGTGTCTTGGATCAATTTATGTATCTCATCTTCTTGATTTGAATCACTAACGTTATTTCCATCCATATCATCATTAATAACTTGATCAATAGCTTCAATATTCTGATCTCAAAGTTCATCACCCTATAAAGGAGAATTTCTACTAGTACTTTCCAAATAACTCTCTGGAGGTCAACATTTTGGGGGCATTGTCTATATATTTAAAAACAACATACAAAAGTTTGTGTGTATAGAAAATATAAAAATCTCAATAAGAAATATTACTAAAATTCATGACATGATGACTTATATAGAGAATACACTAAATATTGAATCCTCTTACCAAAAGACGATATTCATACCCCCTTCAATGTGCCCCTTTCATAGCCATGCGACCCCTTCACCACCCACAGGTCGGAAGGTCCATGCGCGCTCACAGGATCTTCTCTTCTCTTGGCCTGAAGAACGCCAAGGTTCTTCTATTTCCCTATCAGGAAATCTGCACCCACATGATCTCTCCATGTGATCCCCCTTCCTTTTCTATCGGGGAATCGGAACTCGCGACTTCATGATGTCAAAGGTTGATCAATGGGCTCTCAAATCCCCAAGACTTGATGGCCAGTCAATGCTGACTTTTCCCTTTCCTCTATCGGAACTTAACCTGTCGCAGTTTCAGTACTCGCGATACCAAGCAATTCGTCTCACTGACTCCCGATGCTTGATATGTCGAAACTCAGACGCACACGTGCGAGTTGAATTTCCACTTCCTGTCACTTCTATCGATATTTCGGATTTCGCGGGATCACGAATCCTAAATGCCAAATATTCAGGACTTTCCCTTCCCCGAACTTCGATACCGTGTGCCACCTGTCTTCCACTAGCTCTTGTGGCCCCACATTGTTTACGTCACCATCGGGATATCGCGGATTACGATTCCAAGCGGTAGGATTTCTCTGTCCTAGAAACTCCCGATACTATGAACCCTGACTTCTTTGAATCTTTGGAGATGTGCCCCAAAAAATGGATGGTTCTGGGCTCGTCGGGATATCGCATCTCACGATATCACAATTGTTGTTGCAATAATTTGGAGCTTTGACTCATGAAACCCCGATCCATGATATGTTTGTGGATCTGATGACCCTTGTGGTCCTGATCAACGGCTCCGCCTCTCTTGAGCTTGAAACCCTTGGGAACACGTCACTGTATATTCCTTGCACCTTTCCAAGATCTAATGACTCATCGTGGTTCGTGAACTCTCCCTGGGGAATTCTGACCGTCTGTTCCTTCCACTGAACCTCGTGGAATAGCTAAGTGTTCCTCTCCACAGAACTCGTTCTCCTACTCTCAACCTACGACACTCCTCGCTTACCTTCATGGCACAATTCCACTGCATTGTCTTTCGAAAAAGTCACAGGCCTATCCTTCCTGAGGTTTTCCCACTTCTTCAAGTTCTCAAAAAGGAAATGCCTTGCTCGCACTCCTTGCGGCAAACCTTCAACCACGACTAAGTGATGAAGTCTTCGACTCTGCACATGCCTGTAGCAGCAGTCCTTGACACATCACTCAGGTTCGCAACCCTGAGACTTTTTCCTAGCCTGCACACTCCTTGCATGACCCTGTGCCCAACCTGCACCTTCAAGGAAATGAGAACAAAATCTATCTCTATTTGATCCCCTCTGTCAACGCACTCCTTGCAGAAAAATTCGATTGCACTCCTTGGAGGAATTCTTTAGCTCAAATAGAGAAGCAATTGAACCTCATTCCATCTCTCTCTCTCTCAGACTTCAATTCATACATGAATTCATATACAAAGCCTATAAAAGAAAATGTTTAAGAAGGAAACAAACATTCATGAGCACATCAACATCAGATACACAGAGAATAAAACACAAACCATGAATTTGAACCAATCTTCTTCTATTAATTCAAATATCAGTACATGGGTGTTCTCTACACAACTCCCTGCTTGCTCTTATTCTTTTTCCCCTCTATGCTCAGGCTTATGTTACAATCATACAATGAGGGTGTCTATATCCGTTTTCCCTCCGTATTTATAAAACTGTCTAATCTAAGAATTAAAATCCTATCTACCATTATTAACTATATTAAATGTCGTCTATCTACTAAAGGATGAGAGCTATCCGCTCAAGGTCTATTTACAATACACAAGTGCACCTCATCTTTAATGGTTCATTTAAGATTTGCGCAACAATTCCAAAGTGTTTTCAAAATTTGTGTTGGCTGGTCCAGTTGTCTTCCACTCCCGCGCTGGCTCACTTGATGAGTTGGTGATGCTCCTGCATCATACTCCCTCGCTTGAAAAATTTCATGGGCTCCTGTCCATGAGCTCCTGCACAGTATGTCCATGTTTTAGAATCTCTGCTTCATTCTCCTAGCTAGCATCTTCCAGTGGATGGTTCTTCAATTTGACCAGATACTCATAGTATTCTTTCCTTATGGTCTTCTTACCCACTCTCTTGTCCAGTATGCGTTGCATTTGCGGCTTCTCTGCAACTGGCATCTATTTCATGCACTGGATCACTGGCTGCTCAGTTCTAGTCTCTGCTTCTCCAACTCTATATGGGCATAAATCTGCGACATTGAATATTGGAGATATTCCGACCCCATCTGGTAGCTCGATCTCATAAGCATTTTCTCTGAATTTTCTCAAGACCTTACATGTCCCGATTTTTTTCATTTTCAACTTATTATATGTTCCCTTCGGGAACCTTTCCTTTCTCAAATGTCCCAAAACTAATTCACCAACTTCAAACTGAAGTTGTCTCTTCTGCTGATCGACCCTGCATTTATATCCGTGATTTGATTCTAACAGTCGCTGCTTCACCTGACTGTGAAGTCCCTTCATCGCCTCTGTGAATTCTTCTGCACTAGCGCTGCTAATTGTAGTCTGTTCTGAATCCTGTAATTCAGAAATTCCTCTCAGTTGTATGCCATACACAATCTGAAATGGGCTTTGGCCTGTGCTCCTGTTCACTGAGTCATTATATGCGAACTCTGCTTGCGGCAATATGCTATCCCAGCTCCTATGGTGCTCTGTTACCAATCTTCTCAGCAAGTCTCCCAGACTTCAGTTCACCACTTCTGTTTGCCCATCCTTCTGAGGATGATAGGAAGAACTAAACATCAAATTAGTTCCTAGATTCTTCCACAGTGTCCTCCAAAAATGTCCAATGAATTTCGTATCTCTATCTGAAACTATACTTTTGGGTAACCCGTGAAGTCGAATGACCTCTTTGAAAAACAAATTTGTGATATGAGTCACATCACTGGTTTTCTGGCATGGGATGAAATGTGCCATCTTCGAAAACCTATCCACTACCACAAATATCAAATCAAATCCTCTTTGCATCCTTGGCAACCCCAATACGAAATCTATGCTTATCGCATCCCACGACCATTCTGGTATGGGCAATGGCTGATAAAACCCTGCATTCTACTTCCTTCCCTTCGAATGCTGGCAAACTCTACATCTTTCTACAAACCTCTTGACCTCTGACCGCATCCCTGGCCAAAAGTATGACTCACTCAGCTTTTCAAATGTCTTATCATGAATGAAATGTCCGGCCTATCCTCCGTTATGTTTCTCCTTTAGCAGATTCTCCCTCATGGAGCAATTTGGAATACATAATTGATTTCCTTTGAAGAACAATCCTTCTTGGATCACGTACTCTATACATTGGCTTCTGTCTCTGAGAACTAGATTCTCAGCTGCTTCGTATGCTTCTTTAAAATCTGGATCATCTGCATACATGTCCTTAAGACCATCAAAACCTAAGGTCTTGACTCAGAACTCCTGCAACAACAAACACTTCCTGCTCAAAGCATCAGCCACTTTGTTAGAAGTACCCAAAATATGTTTAATCAAAAATGTGAAATTCTGCATGTATTCAACCCACTTAACATGCCTCTGGTTCAACTTCTCCTGTTGAGTCACAAACTGCAATGCATGGTTATCACTGTATAAAAGAAATTCCTTTGGAATCAAATAGTTCCTCCACTTTTTCAATGCCTGTATGATGGCATAAAATTCCTTATCATACGTGGAATACTTCAGTTTCGCCTCATTCAGCTTCTCACTGAAATATGCAATTGGTCTGTCCTCCTGACTCAAGACCGCTCCTGTGGAAAACCTGCTTGCGTCACATTTCACTTGAAACGTCTTCTAGAAATCCGACAACACCAAAATTGGTTGTTCCGTGATCTTCTGCTTCAACAGATTGAAGCTCCTCTTAGCCTCTTCTATCCAGTGAAAATATTTATGCCGCTTCTTCACTGTATCCATCATTGCTGCGCTAATTGCACTGAAATTTCTGATGAATTTTCAGTAGAAACTAGCCAGTCCATGAAAACTTCTCACCTCAAAAATATTTTTCGGTGATGGCCAATTCTTGATCACTTCTACCTTATCTGGATCCATCCTCAACTCATTCACTGAAATAAAAAAACCAAGATAAATGAGCTCCATATTCATAAACGAAGATTTCTTCATGTTAATCAACAACTTCTCCTGTTGTAGCTTCTTCATCACAATGGCCAAATGCCCCAGATGTTCAGCCTTCATCTTACTGAAGATGGGTATGCCATCCAGATATACAATGACAAATTTCTCGATGAAATCCTTCAGGACTTCATTCATCAACCTCATAAATGTATTCGGCGCATTCGTCAAGACAAACGGCATAACAAGCCATTCATACAATCCTTCGTTGGTTTTGAATGTCATATTCCATTCATCACCCTCTCTCATGCAAATCTGGTGATATCCACTCTTTAGATCATTCTTTGAAAAATATTTGGCTCTCCTCAAACAGTCCATTAAATCATCCATCCTCGGCAATGGAAATCTATACGTGATGGTTATCCTGTTAATCACCCTCAATTCGGTACACATTCTCTAACCTCCAACTTTCTTTGGACTGAGTATTGTTGGAACAGCACACGGATTCAAGATTTCCCTGACCAATCCTTTGTCTAGCACCTTCTAGACCTGCTTCTTGACCTCTTAATTTTCTTGTGACGTCAACCTATACGTAGCTTTGTTCAGCAAAATGGCCCCTGGTATGAGGTCTATATGATGACTCACACTCCTCATCGGTGGCAACGAACGAGGTAATTCGTCCACCACAATGTCAACGAATTCTTTCAGTAGTTCCTGAATCTCCTCTGGTAGATCGTCCACTCTTGTGCTAGTGAGAACAATCCTCGGCTTTTTGACCACAAAGAATTGTGGATCTTCTTTCTTCTTCACCTCTATAAGAAGATATTTCCCACTCATGAGAAGTACTGTGATGCTTGCCTTCGGCTTCACCTCCTTATCCTTTATTGGAAGCAACATGTGTGTCCTCCCATTCTTCTCTAAAGTATATGTGTTCATTCTCTCGTCATGAAACACATTTCTATCATATTGCCATGGTCTACCCAGCAATAGATGACAAACATCCATAGGAATGACATCACACAAAATATTATCATTGTATCCTCCTATCTTAAATTCAGCCAAGCATTGTTTAGTAACAGTTACCCGGTGTCCCTTTTGTAGCCATGAAACCTTGTATGGACTCGGGTGATCAGTCGTCTCCAACTCTAGATTCTCTACCATCTCTATAGATACGAGATTATCTATGCTACCGCTGTCCACGATAACCTTGCATACCCTATCCTTGGTCTTGAAAGCTGTTATGAAAAGTCTGGTCCTTTGAGCTGATTCCTCCACCTCCTCCCCGGGTGTTAAGAGAACTTTACGCATCATCAGTTACCTTCCACCTTCTGCGTCTTCTACCTCAATATCTTGCCTCTGTGCCTCGGGGATGTGAGCTTCTCCATTGTCCTTCTTTTTCTCTGGACACTTGTATGACTTGTGCCCATTTTTCCCACATGTGAAGCAATTGATTACTCCACCTCTTCTTCTTCCTCTACCTCTGGTACGAGGAAAAGTGTTGTTGTTAGCATATCCTCCTCTCTGCTCAGTATGTTGTTCTCTTTGCTCAGCATGTTTCCCTCACTGTGAAATTCCACCTCTCTCAGTACGAGTATGAGGATTTTTCCAGTCGTCCTTGGGCTTCTGGTTTCTTTCCTGGGAAACTGCCTTGCCTCTTGGCTGACTCCTACCTCACCCTCACTGACCTTGCTTACGGCTCAGCTTCTCTTCAGCTTTCAAAGCCATCTGATAATCATCCTCCACAGTTCTGATGGTTACCATGCTCATCTCGTCTTGGATATCGTATCTCAGGCCATTCATATACCTGGCAACTTTCTCATCATCGCTCTCTCGATGACTTGCTCTGATGTTCAGTCGATAGAATTCCTCCGTGTATTCTTTAACTGTCATCAGCTTCTGTCTCAGGTTCTGCATCCTCCTGAACAGAGTGATTTGATAATCTCTTGGGATGAACTTCACCTTCATCTTTGCAATCATTCGATCCCAACTTTTAATTTTCTGCTTACCTTTGCAGTGTCTATCTTCTTGTAGCTCATCCCACCATAATGTTGCATGTCCTTTCAAGCATGTGACAGCATGCCTTACTTTCTTATCCTCTTCAACATATTCATAATCGAAGTAGGTTTCAAGAGCTATGATCCAATCCAGAAGCTCTTCTGCATATAGATTTCCCTCGTAAACCGGAATGTCCATTTTCGGCTTTGCACCCATCCATGCAATAACTTTGATTAGAGGCTCATTTGTTGCATCTTCGGCCACAACTTCTTCTTTGCATTCAGCCTTGACTTCACTCTCGGAACCACTCAGATCCCCTGCACTGGCTGTGCATCTTTGTGTTGTCTCCATGTCTTCGAGTCTAGCTCGGAGATCACGCATTTGTCTCTCCATTTTTGGATTTGTTACCTGCCTGCCTCTTCTTCGCACCTCCCTATCCTCTGGATCGGGTGACTATATTTCTCTCCTAGGCGATATGGTGAATTCGTCTTCTTTTCTATAGAAAGAAAAGAAATTTTCTAGCTATGATACCACTTGATAGCCACGCCGCCCCTTCACCACCCACAAGTCAGAAGGTCCATGCGCTCTCATAGGATCTTCTCTTCTCTTTTCCCAAAGAATGCCAAGGTTCTTCTATTTCCCTATCAGGAAATCTGCACCCACAAGAACTCTCCACGCGATCCCCCTTCCTTTTCTATTGGGGAATTGGAACTCGCAACTTCGCGATGTCAAAGGTCGATCACTGGGCTCTCAAATCCCCGAGACCTGATGGCCAGTCAATGTTGACTTTTCCCTTTCCTCTATCTGAACTTAACCTGTCGCGGTTTCAATACTCGCGATACCAAGCAATTCGTCTCACTGACTCCCGATGCCCGATATGATGAAACTCTGACGCACACATGCAAGTTTACTTTCCACTTCCCATCACTTCTATCGGGATTTCGGATTTCACAGGATCGTGAATCCTAAATGCCAAATATTCGGGACTTTCCCTTCCCCAAACTCCGATATCGTGTTCCACATGTCTTCTACTAGCTCCTGTGGCCCCACATTGTTTACGTCACCGTCGGGATATCACGGATCGCAATTCCAAGCAGTAGGATTTCTCTGTCCTGGAAACTCCCGATACTCTGAACCCCGACTTCTTTGGATCTTCATACACATGCCCCAAACAATGGACGGTTTTGGGCTCGTCGGAATATCGCGTCTCGTGATATCGCAATTCATGTTGCAATAATTTGGAGCTTCAACTCACGAAACCCTGATCCACGATATGCATGTGGATTCGAATACCCTCGTGGTCCTGATCAACGGCTCTGCCTCTCCTGAGATTGAAACCCTTGGGAACATGGCATCGTATCTTCCCTGCACCTTTCCAAGATCTAACGGCTCACCGTGGTTCACGAATTCTCCCTGGGGAATTTCGATCGTATGTTCCTTCCACTGAACCTCATGGAACAACTAAGTGTTCCTCTCCACGGAACTCGTTCGCCTGCTCTCAACCTGCGACACTCCTCGCTTACCTTCAAGGCACAATTCCACTGCACTGTATTTCAAAAAACTCACAGGCCTATCCTTCCTAAGCTTTTCCCACTTCTTCAAGTTCTCACAAAGGAAATTCCTTGCTCTCACTCCTTGTGGAAAACCTTCAACCATGGCTAAGTGTTGAAGTCTTCAACTCTGCGCACACCTACAACAGCAGTCCTTGACACTTCACTTAGGTTCGCAACCCTGAGACTTTTTCCTGGCTTGCACACTCCTTGCATGATCATGTGCCCAACCTGCACCTTCAAGGAAATGAGAACAAAAGCTATCTCTATTTGATCCCCTCTCTCAATGCACTCCTTGCGGACAAATTTGACTACACTCCTTGCAGGAATTCTCTGGCTCAAATAGAGAAGCAATTGAACCTCATTCCATCTCTCTCTCTCTCAGACTTTAATTCATACATGAATTCATATACAGAGCCTATAAAAGCAAATGTATAAGCAGGAAACAAACATTCATGAGCACATCAACATCATATACACAGAGAATCAAACACAAACCATGAATTTGAACCAATCTTCTTCTATTAATTCAAATATCAGTACATGGGTTTTCTCTACACAACTCCCTACTTTCTCTTTTTCTTCTTCCCCTCTATGCTCAGGCTTATGTTACAATGATACAATGAGGGTGTTTATATCCGTTTTCCCTCCGTCTTTCTAAAACTGTCTAATCTAAGAATTAAAATCCTATCTACCAGCATTAACTATATTAAATGTCATCTATCTACCAAGGACGAGAGCTATCCACTCAAGGTCCATTTACAATACACAAGTGTGCCTCGTCTTTGATGGTTCATTTAAGATTTGCGCAACAATTCCAAAGTGTTTTCAAAATTTGTGCTGGCTGGTACAACTGTCTTCCGCTTCTGCGCTAGCTCGCTTGATGAGTTGGCAATGCTCCTGCATCGCCCTTCTCCCTACAATGTCTTTTAGTTGTTGCTTTTAAAAGTCTTTTTCTTTGCAAGCCCCTACAATTATAGCAAGGGAAGTAACATTTTCCATTGCCCCTCACCTCTATTGTTGCTCTTAACTGAGCAAGGTTCCTGTCATTTTCATTCATAGTGAAAAATATTTGTACTCACAAGTAATTTTAATGTTTGAATTAACTTATTGATGGAGTAATTTTCCCTCTTCTTAAAATTCTTCTTCAGAAAATATTTTTCTTAACATTTCACATGAATTTTCATAGAATATACTAACTAGATCCAAAAACCAATGAAATAAGTATTCTTAAATATGGGACTACACATATAATATATTATCAAGGAAAAAACAAGCTACATGAAATTTGAACAAAATTTTACAAGTTAAATGAGTACATAAATAAAAAAACATACTACCCTTGCAAGTTCAAAATTCGAGCTATGTAGATCGAGAATTGCATTTGTTCAACCAGTGGGTGATGGAAAAAATAAACATCTCAAACAAAATCCATGAATAGTGTCATAACTATAGTAAATGTGTCGCAAAGTCTCTTAAATTCAGGTATATATAGATCTAATATCATCGATATAGCGACAAAAATGCCTGAGTTGACCCACAAAAAGTCAACTAGTCGTTGCAAGCCACATGTGTTAGCAGATGTATTTTGAAGTATGCAATAATCGTCACTATAGCGACGAACTTTAGTCTCTATAGCGATGAAAATTATTCCCAATTTAAAATAAAAATGAAAATAATGGAAACGTGGAAAAATTTCGTGGAATAATCTGCCCATATGTACTATTGGTAGATCATAATATGAATGCTTGAAAAATTATAGATGGGATTGTCTACATAGTAAAAATTCGATAATTAGCACCTTGGCACCTTGAGAACATATTGGAACACATTTCATTCACCCTTCACTCAACACCCACCCTTGTACCCTCACATGTTCGAAGATCATCCAACGTTGTAGATGATCATTTGGGTAATGAGGGTACATTAAGGAAATTGCAAAATTTAAATATGGAATGGTGCTAGGTTCTTGATATTCTACTCGAGGATAATTGACAGAGCCTTGCTAGCGTTGATCAAATTCACATGGATCATATGTTAAGACATAATGGGAGGGCACTTTGGGGGCCAGATGGGAATTTCTAGGAATCACCATAATTCCTGCACATGTCAACCATGTGAGATGGTCAGAGGCACAACATTCATGACATCCCGAGCTTACAAGGTGATGAGACCGAGGATGATTATGGTTGACGAAGTAGTGATGCCTTGGGTATGAGATACAAGAAGATCCAGGATGAGGGATTCATAGGGAGACATGTTTTCCAAATATACAAGTGGAATAGACTTCAAGGCGGAGAGTCATGTACCAATTCTGAGTTCTGAGGGACCCATGGAAATCCTTAATGAAGAACATCCAATATAAATTGTCTTCCTTTATTCCTACTAGGCATCTAGTTAGCTCTGTCTTAGTTATTGTTGGTTATGATAAACAATATTTTTTTCTTATTTATTGTTGGTTATGATAAACAATATTTTTTTTTTAAGAAGTTATATATTATGGCCATCCTAGACCAAACTCAATGGACTAATGACTTTTTTTTGTTGTTGTTGCTAGTTTGGTTTCCCTAATGGTAGACCAACAACCATAGTTATTGTACAATGATAATTTCTCCATGTTTAATACAAATTTCTACCTAACTTACAAAAAAAGATATTTTATTCCTTTCATATTGCAATTGAATAAAACATAAAAAATAAGACAAAGAGGGAAACATGTCTAATGCATTCGAAGTTGTGATCTACTCCTCCATATCACCTGCTAAAATGATAAGGTAATAACAAGAGAAATGAATTTTTTTACAATTTTAGAGGTAATATGAAATGAACCATTATTAGAGAGTGGGAATTCGAAACATCCACAATTATTAGAGAGTGGGAATTTGAAACGGTTGTGATTAGAGAGTGGTGATTAGAAGCAACCTGGGCTAGTTTGACCTTGACCACTATATGGAAATAGTGAAAAGAAGAAAGTCAAAATCTCCCAAGATTTTATGGTTTATTTTAAACCTCATCTCTCCATCTATATACAATGAAGAATATTTACGTTTCATTAAATTGGTCATCTCTTAAGATTTAGTTAGTTTGTCTCACATTTAGGTTTAGTTAAATTGGTCATCTCTTAAGAATATGGTGGTTTTAGTTAGTTACTTCAATCTGTGAGGGATCCTTATCTTGTTGCATCCTTATCTTGTTGTAGGTATGTTGGGGTCTAATGTTTTTCTTTCATGACTTGGACAATGCTCTATTTTTAATTTGTTTGACTATTTCAAATTCCTCTTCCTTTGAGTTGAATTTAGAGGAGAACACTTTATTTTTATTTTTTTTAACTATTCCAAATTCCACATCCTTTGAGTTGAATTTAGCCCATGGTCATGTACAAAGTCCACATCATAGAAAAAGTGTTCAGAAATCCATCCCATCTCATTCCAAGAAATTTTCTTGGGAGCAATCTTCTCTCTAGAGATACTTTTCCGGTAGGTTTTCTATTCGTCCCATTTTAAATTTCCAGCCAATCTAGAACTTTGATTGATTTTCGGAGCATTTGGGATGGTTTAAAATGGGGAAAACCCCTCGGGATAAGCTCTGAAATGAATGCAAATTTGATCCATAAGAAACTCAGACTACTCCTGAAAATCTAGCTAGATTTAGGCCCATTTTTTTTACCTGTAAAAGGGTGTGTTTGCTCATGAGTTAGCCTACTCCATTTTGTTATAGTCATAATTTCTATAAAAAAAATAGATATTTGTTTACTCTGATTCATGTATTTGTTTATCTTCCTTCCACAACAACGCTATCGCCATAGCCATCAACACAATATAGATGAAATGATATTAATAATAAAATCTCATTAACTAGACTCAAATTATCAGATTAACATATGAAAGATCCCCTTGTGATTATTCCACTTCAGTTTTGGCAGTGGAGTTAGTTGCAGTCAAGCCCCCGCCTTGTGTTATATATTAATCATTTCAACGCCTAGATAGCGACGGATCGATGGTCGTCTTGACTCTTCAAGACTCGAAGATTTAATTACTCTAAATGGTGGTCGCCTTAACCATTCAAGGCAATCGAATTTTAACATTGCCTTAATTAAAATCCTTTAGAAGATTGAAGGGGCAATGTTCTGTGTTTAAATACCAGAGTCGAAATTGTAATTTGTAGATAGCTTGAAAGCACTTGTTGAATTGAACTAGTTATTTTGTGTTTGGAGGTTTTCTCTACGTGTGTATATATATATTTTCATTGAGTTTGTAAACTCATTTTATCTCTTAATAAAAAAAAAAATTGAACAAACGCAGTAATTTCTTGTTTTTACCGATTGGGAATCCGTTTTTACATTTATCCCAAGATTATTTGTTGGAGTGTATATGATTTGGAAAATCATTTTAATTAAAAGTTTTTTATTTCACATTTCTGAGCTCACTTATTAAAAGTGCGTGGAGTTCCTTTGCTTTACCAAACGCAGAAACCCAAAAGTTTTGGGCCCACACCCTAGTTACATTTCACAATTCAGTAGTCATTGTGTCATTTTGTTTTGTGCATTGGGTGTTAGAAAACCCCGAACCATGAACTCCACTCTATTTGGCCCCACAGTTTAATTGCATTTCGCGATTTCGTCAATCAACGTGTGTTATCTTTATGTGTTCGACATTTGTAATCATCGAAACTCGAATGTCGATTGACCTCCATTTTTCACATTTGGTATCAAAGCAAGCAGTCTATTCAGCAATTGCTTAATTCATTGTAGATTATTCCTGTTAGTGCGAAAATTTTATTCTCATATTTTTTGCGTGAAGGTTTATTTAATTTTTGTCAATTTTTATAAATGATTGTGTCTGGTAGTAGTTCTTCTCAGATTCAGATTCTTTTTTTGAGTGAGAAGTCATATGATTCCTCGTACATTTGGATGAGGACGGTTCTATGTTCTCATGATTTGTGGACTTATGTTATTGATGGCTATCCCGAGCTAGTTGATGCGGCAACAGAATTGGCTCTGTCTAATGCTGACCATGTTTTGTTGAAGGAAAATGGGAAGAAGGATAATAAATCTCTTGGATTAATCCAGCAAGGATTAAATGAATCCATTTTTATGAATATTTCTAGTGCTGCATCTTCGAAGATGGCTTGGGACATTCTTGAAACCTGTTATCAAGGGGTGTCCAAGGTGAAGACAATCAAGTTGCAGAACTTGAGAAGTGACTTCAAAAATCTGAAGATGAAGGATAATGAATGTGTTGATACTTTCATGACTCAAGTGATTGTGAACCAGCTCAGGCAGTATGGAGATGATATTGAAAATAAAAGAGTTATTGAGAAAGTGCTGAGAAGTTTTCCCAAGAAGTTTGAACCTATTGTTGTACCCATAGAGGAATTTAAGGATTTATGTCTAATGCAAATTGATGAATTAACGGGTTCTCCTATATCTCATGAATCTAGGATATCTAGATATGAAGAAGGATCCATGGAGCATGATTTCAAATCCCAACTACATGTTACTAGAGGTAGAGGCAAAGGAAGGTCTTATAATCGTGGGAGAGGAGGTTGATTTTCTGGTCCAAGGGACAACAGACCTAATTGAGAGTCTGAGCAAAAGTCCCAACAGAATCCTCCTAATTTAAGAGGGATCAATGACAAACCCTGGTAACAAGAAAGTCAGAGGTATGATAAAACTAAAGTACAATGTTATTATTGTAAGAAGTTTGGGCATTTTGCTAACAAATGTTGGAAGAAACAGGCAAATGATGTAAATCAGTCTGCACATATTATAAATGAGTCTGAGGATCATCAAAATCCTATGTTTTTGACCTGTAACATCACTCAAGAATGTGAAAATGATATTTGGTTTTTGGATAGTGGTTGCAGTAACCACATGGTTGGTAATAAAGACTTATTTTCTTCCATTGATACTAGTATTCAGTCTGAAGTCAAACTGGGAAATGACTGTAAGGTTACAGTCAATGGTAAAGGTATAGTTCCAGTTTACACTAAGAACAATCAGAGAAGAAATATTGATGATGTTTACTTTGTGGCTAGTTTAAAATGCAATCTTATCAGTATTGGACAGTTGTTGGAGAAAAAGTACAGAGTGTTCTTCAACAAAAAGGTATGTACTATCTATGATAAATTACCTAGCAAACAGTTGATTGCAAGAGTAGAGATGACCAAGAATAGAATGTTTCGACTTGTTATGCGAAATGATTTGAGTGGTTATTTGAATGCTTATAAAGTTGGAAGTTTAGATGAATATTGGTTATGGCATTTGATATATGGTCATTTACATTTTGGTGGCTTACATTTTTTACAAAATAAACAAATGGTGAAAGGGTTACCTTGTATTCAACAACCTGGAATCTCTTGTGAGAGTTGCATACTTGGAAAACATCACAGAAGGAAATTTGTTTTAGCTGTTTCCTACAGAGCAAAAGATCCTTTGGAAATTGTCCACACATATTTATGTGGACCTATGAAAACACCTTATTTAACTGGTTGTGTTTATTTTATGACTTTCATTGATGATTTCAGTAGGAAGACTTGGTTGTATTTGTTTAAACAAAATTCTGAAGCCTTTGATGTTTTTAAGAAATTTAAGTCTATGGTTGAGAATGAGAGTGGTCGAACCATTAAGATCCTCGGGTCTAATGGATGAGGTGAGTATAAATTGAATGAATTCATTGAATTTTGCGGTCTTCATGGAATTAATGGGCAGTTTACTTCTCGATATTCTCCACAGCAGAATGGAGTGGTTGAAAGGAAGAATCAGACCATCATGGATATGGCTCGAAGCATGTTGAAAGAGAAGCATATTTCAAATGAATATTGGGGATATCTGGTTTTTTTCTCTGTTTTTATCTTGAATAGAAGTCTGACCAAGACCATGAGGGATCGTGCACCTCAGGAACCCTGGGATGGTAAGCCTTATAATGTTTCTCATTTCAGAATTTTTCGATGCATTTCATTTTCACATGTTCCTGCAGAAATGAGGAGGAAGTTGGATGACAGAAGTGAGAGATGTATTTTTGTTGGACACAGTGAAGAGTCTAGGGCATATAAAGTCTACAATCCCATCACCCAGAAATATATAATCAACAAAGATGTTCAATTTAAAGAAGATGAAGCCTGCGATGGAAGTATTGACAAATCAATTTCAGAGGGAGTTGTGTTACCCCGTGAAGATGATGATGGAGTTGAGAAGGCTGAAGAAGATGGACATATGGTTTCACATGCACATACGCCTGCAGCAAGAAGTCCAACAAGGCTAGCACTAGATTTCAGCCCATCTCAATTTAGAACGCCAATAAGTCATGAGTGTGGTGAGCCATATGGATATGGTGGACATCAATCAGATTCACAGGTAACTAGAGAATCAAATCCCACTTTATCTTCATTAAGAAACAAATTTAAAGGACATAATACTAGAATCTTAAGAGAATTGTATGATCAAAATGAATAAGTAGATCAGATTTCAAATTTTTCATTAATGGCATGTGATCCTGTAAGTTTTGATGAAGCTGCTAAAGAGGATGTCTGGATAAAAGAAATGGATGAGGAGATTGATTCCATTGAAATAAATCACACTTGGGATCTTTTTTATTTACCTGAAGGTAAGAACAATATTGGTGTTAAATGGGTTTATAAGACTAAGTTGAATGCAGATGGTCAAGTTGAAAAATACAAGGCAAGACTTGTAGCTCAGGGGTATAATCAGCAACCTGGTATTGATTACAATGAAACCTTTGCTCTTGTAGCAAGGATTGACACAGTGAGGATGGTCTTAGCTATTACAGCTCAAAATAGATGGATCACGCATCACATGGATGTCAAGTCTACATTCTTGAATGGATATTTGGAAGAAGAGGTTTATGTAAGACAACCTTTGGGTTATGATATTGATAAGCACAGAGATAAAGTTTATAAGTTGAGGAAAGCCTTGTATGGATTGAAGCAAGCATCCAGAGTTTGGTATAGTAGGATTGATGAATACCTGATCAGTGTTGGATTCAATAGAAGTCCAAGTGAACCAACTCTATATACAAATATAGACCAAAAAGGTAAAATTTTGATTGTTTGTTTGTATGTTGATGACCTAATTTTTATTGGAGATATATCTATAGATGATTTTAAAAATGCCATGAAAATAGAGTTTGAGATGACTGATTTAGGTTTGATGAAATGTTTTCTTGGAATTGAAGTGGATCAATCTGATGATGGAATTTTCATTTGTCAAACTAACTATGCAAATGAAGTGTTGAAAAGGTTTAGAATGTTGAATTGTAAACTAGCTGCAACACCTATGGAAACTGGTATTAAACTTAGCAAGTATGATGAAGGATCATTTTTTGATCCAACTCTGTATAAGAGGCTGGTTGGAAGTCTTATGTACTTAAAAACAACCAGACCTGATATCATGTTTGTTGTAAGTTTGATTTCAAGATTCATGGAGACTCTGAAGAGTACTCATTCGCAAGTAGGAAAGAGGATCATGAGCTATGTTGTTGGAACAAATAATTTTGGTATCCGATACACATCAAGCTTAAACTTTGAGCTGATATGATATATTGATAGTGATTTTGTAGGTTCCATTGATGACAGGAAAAGCACATCTAGGTATATTTTCAGTCTTGGATCTGGAGCAGTGGCATGGGCATCAAGGAAACAACCCATTGTGACTCTATCTTCCACTGAGACAGAGTATGTTGCAACAACTGTAGCTGCATGTCAAGCTATATGGATGAGAAGGGTCGTGAATGAACTGTTGCATGACCAGAACAATGCAACTCAAATTGTCTGTGACAATAAATCATCCATTGCACTGTCAAAGAATCATGTCTTTTAGAAACAGTGTAAGCACATTGATACGAGGTATCATTTCATTCGTGAACTGATAAATGGAAAAGAAATTTATGTTCATTTATGCAGGTCTGAAGAACAATTTGCAGACATATTTACAAATCCTTTGGGAAATGAACTGTTTAAAATCCATAGAAGAAACATTGGGGTCGGTAAGCTGTAATACATTGTTTACATCAATTTTGTTTCACATGTTTTATTTTGTTTTTTGTTCTGAAATGATTAAGAGGGAGTATGTCAGATATTAATCATTTCACCACCTAGATAGTGGCAGATCAGTGGTTGTATTGACTCTTCAAGACTCAAAGATTTAATTACTCTAAATGGTGGTCACCTTAACCATTCAAGGAAACTGAATTTTAACACCGCCTTGATTAAAATCCTTTAGAAGATCGAAGGGGCAATTTTTTGTGTTTAAATACAAGAGTCAAAATTGTAATATGCAAATAGATTGAAAGCATTTCTTGAATTGAATTGGTTATTCTGTGTTTGGAGGTTTTCTNTTTTTTTTTTTTTTTTTTTCATTGAGTTTGTAAACTCATTTTATCTCTTGATAAAAAATTGTTTTTGAACAAACGCAGTAATTTCTTGTTTTTATCAATTGGGAATCCTATTTTACATTTATCCCAAGATTATTTGTTGGAGCGTATATGATTTGGAAAATCATTTTAATTAAAAGTTTGTTATTTCGCATTTATGAGTTCACCTATTAAAAGTGTGTGGAGTTCCTTTTCTTTACCAAACACGGAAACCCAAAATTGTTGGGCCCACACCCTATTTGCATTTCACGATTTGGCAGTCACCGTGTCATTTTTCTTTGTGCATCGGGTGTTAGAAAACCTCGAACCCAGAACTCCACTCTTCTTGGCTCCATAGTTTAATCGCATTTCGCGATTTCAACAATCAGCGTGTGTTATGTTTATGTGTTTGGCATTTGTAATCGTCGAAACCCGAATGTCAATTCACCTCTGTTTTTCACACCTTGACCATGCACTGTACAGTGTTCATCAGATAAAATCATTGAAGATACTTAAAAATCCAAATATGTGCCCATTACATTGGCATTAACCAATGTCTACGTTGGTTAGTGGCAAACTGTGTTGGTTAATGGCAGCTTGTGGGTGTATTAGGATGTTTTAAACAATAGTTTTACTGACCTTGTACAATGATAATCAAGGCTACGAGTGAGCCCTTATAGCACAGTGGAAAGGCTATAAACCTAATAATAAGAAAGTGCCAAGTCCTATAATCACTAAATAACACATTTCCTCCAATTCATTAGTTGTGTGTGAGCTTATGAATTTGATAGCAGTTGTCACATTTTCCCAGTAGGTTTTGGAGATTATGATATTGTTGATTCAGTTTATGGGTCAACTAATCAGGTCTAATTCCAACATCCCAGTAGTATATGTTCACAATTTCTATATGAATGTGTTGATTCCACTAGAAGTAGAGAAGCTCTTAGCTTTTCCCCTTACATTGCATACAAATATGTTGGAGACTGGGTGGCCATAATCTATTCCACACTCATATGGAGATATAAACGTCACAATGTAGACCACCACATTCTTCAATGGTAAAAGATAAAGGGATTGTAGTCCATGTCATAGCTGTAATAACTTTGTTACATCAGTTTCATCAAATCTTTTGATTGGTAAGATCGAAGATTCAACAAGGAAAACTCCGCTGCACCCTGATTCCAGATAAATTTAATTTCTTAAATGGAATATGTAATTCTAGTATATAATTACATTTATGGGAGTTAATTGTACAAATTAATTTTATAATTGTTTGTTTTCTTTGGTTAAGTTCATGACACACGAACACAATTAGACACAAATTTGCTTGCTATTATGGATATTTAAAAAAAAAAAGATGAGTGCTTTTAAATGTACAATTAACTTGTGATATCGTATCCTAAATTTCATCTTTGTCATGGCCAATGCATTCATTTTAAGACACATGTCTTCCAATAAACACATCAACCAAACAAGTTGTATCATGGAGAGGTCTAAGAACTTTGTAGTGCCACATTGAATGCGTCTACCGGATCTTTAGCCAGCTCAAATCTCACTAACAATAACTTTTGGTGATGTGAAAGTGCATAAAACCCCACGATCACATTCAATGCAGGTATAAGCACCTAGTAGTGATGTATTGAATGTAGGGGTAGGGCTTTATCCATGTCAATCTTTATCCACCATGCACTAAGTAGATGATTGGCTTAGTGCATGGTGTCCAATGCCTTGCAAAGTACATCAAGCACATCCATCCAGGTTCCATGCCATCTATTCAATGGCAGTATGGAACCTGCATGGACCCGCTTGATGTACTTTGCAAGGCATTGGATACCATGCACTAAGCTAGTGATTGGCTTAGTGCATGGTGGATATAGCTTATCGATACCACTAATGGAACATGGGAAGAGGGTACATTAGGTGGATATCACTCACCCACGTTGGTGAGAGGTCCCAAAAAAATTAAAGGATTAAAGATCCCATAGATTTTATGATTGATTTTTCAAAACATTATAAAAAAAAGATCACTCATTGTTGCTACAATGTGGGATTGCGTTAGAGCTACATATTTTTCTGAGGGGTGTCAATGGAAAATTTTAAAAGCCCCATAGGTTTTCCTTTATTTCTTTTCCAAAACATGAATCTATAGGGCATCACTATACCAATACAAGGGAAATCAGACTCAGCTTGAAACCATGAAGGAGCAGGTAGGAACCATGAATAATAAATTATTATGCACTCGACAAGAGACAAATGATTATATGTACGAAACCATGAAAGGACTTGTAGGAACCATAAATGGAAGGTTGATTCATGAATCCATCCTATCATCATGATTTTAGGTAGGGAATCATTGGGAACATGTGAGGGCCATATTCTTTTTCCTCAACTAAGGTGCCAAGATCATGGAATCACCAAGATTGTGGAATCTTGTGAGGGAAAGAATATCCTCACAACAAGGGAAAGAATATCATAACTAACATTGTGTTTCAAGAGTAAGAAGATCTAACATTATGTTTCAAGAATAAGAATATCCTCACTATGAGGGAAAGAATATTGTCACTAACATTATGTTTCAAGAATATGTCACTGGCATTATGTTTCTTTCTGATGGCCAAGACACATATTACATGATTCCTGAATAGATGAGTCCCACTATTTTTTAGAAGACAATGGTCTTGGTATGACCATGCTTAAATTCTCTCTATATATTTTTTTCATTCCTCCATATAAGAGGAATAGAAATTATATGCATATTAATTTATATATGGTCATTAATCTACATGTATCAATTGGAAGAGGAAAAATGTCGTATCAATTGGAAGAGGAAAAATGTCTTCGAGCGCAACGACACATCAAATCAACATGTGCATTGGATAATGGTAACAAAATGATGAGATATTTTTTAAGGCATGTATGGTTATTTATATATGGAATTAGACATTTGTATTTGTAAGGTAGGATTCAACTAAAGACATCACGTACGTCTCACTTCAGATGGTGCACCCAAAGATATTTTTTTAGGCATGTTTATTTGTAAGGTAAGGTAGGATTCAACTGAGCACATCACATATCCCTTCAAATGGTTCACCCAAAGCCATGCCATTTATGCTGATACAACCTATAACTATGCAACTACCTCTTCCCATTTGAAAATGTTTATCATCAATCCACACATTATTTTCCTTCCATGTGAAATATGAAATAGGAATTATATGCATATTAATTATTCAACTTCATCTCTTTTAATACAACTCTCACGACATGTTTAGTTGGGGATGGGATCCCTCCACCATATGAAAATGATGAATATACTTAAACAACACAATCTGTTTAATTAATTACATTGTGCGTAACTAAGTGGATATAAGTGGCATCAAATGTAATGCGAAGATTTTGGAATTTCACCATTTTGGACTTTCACCCTCGCACTCCAATAATTTTCATTTGTAGATGTGTCACTCTTTTGTGATGAGAAGTCAATGCTATGTATGGATAATACAACACGGTTTCATGAGGGTACACATAACTTTTACTTATAGTTCTTGTGAAAAAAAACTACCACATGGCAATGTCATCATATGACATGTGTAAGAAATCATGGAACACCAAACTATGTTCAATGATAGCTATCCCCACCCGATTAAGCTGTGGACGACAACTATCATTGAAAAAATTGTGAAGTCTTATGATTTATATTTTTCCCATGGTTCAATGACCCTTCCATGTGTAGTATCCCCACAAGAGTTGTAATTCGAAGGTTTATCGGGCAACATGGAATCTTATCATATTTTCCTTGAAATATTGCGCTATCAATATAACACCATCATATATGAACGAAGATGCATAAAACCTCATGATCACATTCAATCAATACTAGGAGTTTCCTTAACACTTGAGGTACATGTTGGTGCATGAGTGGTATCCAACCAGCACACTACCAATCATTAGTGGTAGACTCTCTTCACCCTTCTCCATTGGATGGTAGATAGTATGGTATTTAATAGACATGGTAGATAGTGTGGTATCTAATAGACAATGAAAGATGGTGCACTACCAACAATGGATGGTGAGAAGGGTGGATATCACTCGCCCATGTTGGTGAGGGCTCTCAACAAAGGAAAGGATTAAGGACTCCTAGGTTTTAATGACTGGTTGTTCAAAAA
>ML821201.1:125399-156575 GCA_009831015.1 Picea engelmannii
AGTATATAATTACATTTATGGGAGTTAATTGTACAAATTAATTTTATAATTGTTTGTTTTCTTTGGTTAAGTTCATGACACACGAACACAATTAGACACAAATTTGCTTGCTATTATGGATATTTAAAAAAAAAAAGATGAGTGCTTTTAAATGTACAATTAACTTGTGATATCGTATCCTAAATTTCATCTTTGTCATGGCCAATGCATTCATTTTAAGACACATGTCTTCCAATAAACACATCAACCAAACAAGTTGTATCATGGAGAGGTCTAAGAACTTTGTAGTGCCACATTGAATGCGTCTACCGGATCTTTAGCCAGCTCAAATCTCACTAACAATAACTTTTGGTGATGTGAAAGTGCATAAAACCCCACGATCACATTCAATGCAGGTATAAGCACCTAGTAGTGATGTATTGAATGTAGGGGTAGGGCTTTATCCATGTCAATCTTTATCCACCATGCACTAAGTAGATGATTGGCTTAGTGCATGGTGTCCAATGCCTTGCAAAGTACATCAAGCACATCCATCCAGGTTCCATGCCATCTATTCAATGGCAGTATGGAACCTGCATGGACCCGCTTGATGTACTTTGCAAGGCATTGGATACCATGCACTAAGCTAGTGATTGGCTTAGTGCATGGTGGATATAGCTTATCGATACCACTAATGGAACATGGGAAGAGGGTACATTAGGTGGATATCACTCACCCACGTTGGTGAGAGGTCCCAAAAAAATTAAAGGATTAAAGATCCCATAGATTTTATGATTGATTTTTCAAAACATTATAAAAAAAAGATCACTCATTGTTGCTACAATGTGGGATTGCGTTAGAGCTACATATTTTTCTGAGGGGTGTCAATGGAAAATTTTAAAAGCCCCATAGGTTTTCCTTTATTTCTTTTCCAAAACATGAATCTATAGGGCATCACTATACCAATACAAGGGAAATCAGACTCAGCTTGAAACCATGAAGGAGCAGGTAGGAACCATGAATAATAAATTATTATGCACTCGACAAGAGACAAATGATTATATGTACGAAACCATGAAAGGACTTGTAGGAACCATAAATGGAAGGTTGATTCATGAATCCATCCTATCATCATGATTTTAGGTAGGGAATCATTGGGAACATGTGAGGGCCATATTCTTTTTCCTCAACTAAGGTGCCAAGATCATGGAATCACCAAGATTGTGGAATCTTGTGAGGGAAAGAATATCCTCACAACAAGGGAAAGAATATCATAACTAACATTGTGTTTCAAGAGTAAGAAGATCTAACATTATGTTTCAAGAATAAGAATATCCTCACTATGAGGGAAAGAATATTGTCACTAACATTATGTTTCAAGAATATGTCACTGGCATTATGTTTCTTTCTGATGGCCAAGACACATATTACATGATTCCTGAATAGATGAGTCCCACTATTTTTTAGAAGACAATGGTCTTGGTATGACCATGCTTAAATTCTCTCTATATATTTTTTTCATTCCTCCATATAAGAGGAATAGAAATTATATGCATATTAATTTATATATGGTCATTAATCTACATGTATCAATTGGAAGAGGAAAAATGTCGTATCAATTGGAAGAGGAAAAATGTCTTCGAGCGCAACGACACATCAAATCAACATGTGCATTGGATAATGGTAACAAAATGATGAGATATTTTTTAAGGCATGTATGGTTATTTATATATGGAATTAGACATTTGTATTTGTAAGGTAGGATTCAACTAAAGACATCACGTACGTCTCACTTCAGATGGTGCACCCAAAGATATTTTTTTAGGCATGTTTATTTGTAAGGTAAGGTAGGATTCAACTGAGCACATCACATATCCCTTCAAATGGTTCACCCAAAGCCATGCCATTTATGCTGATACAACCTATAACTATGCAACTACCTCTTCCCATTTGAAAATGTTTATCATCAATCCACACATTATTTTCCTTCCATGTGAAATATGAAATAGGAATTATATGCATATTAATTATTCAACTTCATCTCTTTTAATACAACTCTCACGACATGTTTAGTTGGGGATGGGATCCCTCCACCATATGAAAATGATGAATATACTTAAACAACACAATCTGTTTAATTAATTACATTGTGCGTAACTAAGTGGATATAAGTGGCATCAAATGTAATGCGAAGATTTTGGAATTTCACCATTTTGGACTTTCACCCTCGCACTCCAATAATTTTCATTTGTAGATGTGTCACTCTTTTGTGATGAGAAGTCAATGCTATGTATGGATAATACAACACGGTTTCATGAGGGTACACATAACTTTTACTTATAGTTCTTGTGAAAAAAAACTACCACATGGCAATGTCATCATATGACATGTGTAAGAAATCATGGAACACCAAACTATGTTCAATGATAGCTATCCCCACCCGATTAAGCTGTGGACGACAACTATCATTGAAAAAATTGTGAAGTCTTATGATTTATATTTTTCCCATGGTTCAATGACCCTTCCATGTGTAGTATCCCCACAAGAGTTGTAATTCGAAGGTTTATCGGGCAACATGGAATCTTATCATATTTTCCTTGAAATATTGCGCTATCAATATAACACCATCATATATGAACGAAGATGCATAAAACCTCATGATCACATTCAATCAATACTAGGAGTTTCCTTAACACTTGAGGTACATGTTGGTGCATGAGTGGTATCCAACCAGCACACTACCAATCATTAGTGGTAGACTCTCTTCACCCTTCTCCATTGGATGGTAGATAGTATGGTATTTAATAGACATGGTAGATAGTGTGGTATCTAATAGACAATGAAAGATGGTGCACTACCAACAATGGATGGTGAGAAGGGTGGATATCACTCGCCCATGTTGGTGAGGGCTCTCAACAAAGGAAAGGATTAAGGACTCCTAGGTTTTAATGACTGGTTGTTCAAAAATATGATTAACAAAGGTCATCAATGGCTATAATGTTGGATCAAATTAAAGCCACAATTTTAATAAGCCAGAATTTCAATGATTGGTTGGTCAAAAACATGATTAACAAAGGTCATTGATGGCTACAATGTTGGATCAAATTAAAGATACAAACTTTTGTGAGGGGTATCAATGATAGAAAATATTAAAATCCCCATATAAGGTTTTCATTTATTGCTTTTTCAAAAAATGAATATATAGTGTATTATTATACCAATACAATAGAAATCATTGTCATCTTGAAACCCTGAATGGGAAGGTATGAACCATGAAAAGGGAATTCTTATTCAATCGACAAAAGAAAAATGATTACATGTATGAAACCATGAAAGGACATGTAGTAACCATGAATGGGAAGGGAAATTCATGATGCCATCCTATCATCATGATTTTAGATAGGGAATCATTGGGATCTTGTGAGGGCCATATTCTTTTTCATCAACTAAGGTGCCAAGATCATGGAATATTGCAAGGGAAAGAATATCGTAAGTGGATATAAATAACATCAATGAGGGAAAGACGAACCTCCCAACCTTAGACCACATTTCTCATCACTGTCAACAGTGGGTTACACCCGAGTTGGGACTAAACTCCACCCAGGTAAAGGGGTTCCTAACTAGGCTAATGGTTCATAGACAACATGAAAGACTCCATCAAAGGTGCCTACTCAAACTAATAGCCTATAGTCTGTCATTCCCCACATGCCTGTCCCACCCCAGGAAGTGTGCCCCTTATCTGCTCAACAGTCCTTCGGATGCCCCACTTCCTTTCCAGGCTTCAACAATAGGCTAGACAGAAAGTCTTAGAGCCATGTAGCTTCAGTTTGACACCTTCACGAAATCAATTCCCAACAATTCTCTCACCCAAAAAGAATTTCTCATGGGCCTGACAACTTGTCTCTTCAATATCCCATGGGCTTGTCAACCCACTTCTTCAGTCCAACTCCCAAGCTAACCAAATACACAATAGCTATGGGTATGGATACAGGTTCAGATACAATGTCGGGAAAGTACAGAGGATAGTTGACTGCGTAAGTGAATGGTGATTGAGTGATTGAATGAATCATGGAAGGAATCTTTGAAAATGAACTAAGTCCCAACAATATGTATGCATGTCCCCAACTTGAGACTTGTCATGTTGGGAGCTACTTTGGCCCACCTGTCCCAAACTTTGGATTTTAGGATAAAATAATTATCCATACTTTATACTTTAAGAAATATTAATATAATATTCATTTTTGGCTTAAGCTCCCTAGCTTAGCCCTTTTCTTTAACTTTTATCCCCCCTGCCCCCCCCCCCCTTTCCCTGACTAGTGGATTTTAGCCCCCCATTCTCTCTTATCATGGTCGGTCTACATGCATCAATGTATTTTAAATTAATGATGAGGCCCTGAGCTGGGACTAAACTCCACCTAGGTAAAGGGATTCCTAACCAGGCTAATGGTTCATAGACAACATGAAAGACTCTTTCATAGGTGCCAAATCAAATTAATAGCCTATAGTCTCTCCTTCCCCACATGCCTATCCCACCCCAGGAAGTGTTCCCCTTCTCTAATCAACATTCATTTTGCTGCCCCACATCCTTTCCAGGCTTCAACAACAGGTCGGACAGGAAGTCTCAGAGCCTTGTAGCTACAATTTAGCACTTTCAAGAAATCAATTCCCAACAATTATGTCTCCTAGAGAGAATTTCTCATGGGACTGACAACCCACCTCTTCAATATTTCACAGGCCTGTCAACCTGCTTCTTCAGTCCAACCCCCAACCAAACCAACTACACAACAACTATGGGTATGGATACAGGTTCATATACAATGATAGGAAAGTATAGAGGATAGTTGACTTCGTGAGTGAATGGTGATGGAGGGATTGATTGAATGATGGAAGGAATCCCCGAAAATGAACTAATTCCCAACAATATGTATGCATGTTCCCAACTTGAAAGTTGTCATGTTGGGAGCTACTTTGGCCCACTTGTCCCCAAATTTGGAACTTAGGATAAAATAACTATCCATACTTTATACTTTAAGAAATATTAATATAATATTCCTTTTTGGCTTAAGCTCCCTAGCTTAGCCCTTTTCCTTAACTTTTAGCACCCCCCCTTTCCCTAGCTAGTGGATTTTAGTCCCCCATACTCTTTTATCGTCGTCGGTCGACATCCATCGATGTATTTTATATTAATGATGAGGCATATACAAAAATAGGCACACTGGCCTTTAACATCTAGGCTCTATGGCCTAATTCAAAACATAAGCATCCTAGATTATAATAACTGGCTCACCAACCTATAAAACACATCATATACACAAAGGCTCGCTAGCCTCAAAATCGCATGCACTTAAGTGGTTGTGCTTGGTATCTTTGAATGTGTACAAAGTCTCATTTTACTGTGCAGTAGATTCGCGCAGTATACACTGGAAGGTGCATACAAAAATGATCTCAAAACAACTCACCAACTTACGTAAAGTTATATTTACATTTACAATTGGGTTCAGCCTAGGGATATTATAATCCCCTCCCCTTATTTATGCACTGTCCGCAATGCATTATGTACACACATACAACAAAATTTCAAAAGTCCTCAAAAATATGTTGGTATTCAGTCTGCATTGCATCCTCATGCTCCCAAGTAACGTCCTCAGTATCGTACCAGGTCCATTGGAACTTTACAATCCCTATGGTTCAATTTCAGAGATGTTAGATTTTCCAATCCAGAATGCGTTCTAGATGCACTTAGAAAGTGCCTTCTTTCTCCAACTGAATCACATTCCAATCAATAACATCATTAGCATCAAGTGTATATTTCTTAAGAAATGATATATGGAATACATTCTGAATAGTCATAGATGCAGGAAATGCAGTCATATAGGCTACTGGACCAATCCTCTCTAGGATTTCAAACGACCCACAATAATGAGCTTCCAACTTTGAACAATTTCCCAACTTCAGGGAACTTTTGTTAGACTTCACTTTCAAGAATACATGGTCCCCAACTTTAAGTTCCCTATGAGTTCTTCCCTTATCAACATAGATTTTCTTCCTGTCTTGGACAACCTTTAAATTTTTCTTTATTTTCAACATTTTCTCCTCTATTTCCCTGAGTAAATCTGGCCCAACCATTTCTCTATCTATTGGGTTATCCCAACTTATTAGTGTTTTTCACTTTCTTCCATAAATTGCCTCAAATGGGCTCATCTTTAGAGATGTTTGGTACCCATTGTTATAAGAAAATTCTACTAAGTGTAGGTAGTCTTCCCATTTTCATGTTTTATTCATATTCACCCTCTCTATTTTTCCATCCAATTATGGATGATAAGTTGTACTAAAATTCAAATTTGTTCCAAATTCATTAAATAATCCTTTCCAAAAATTTGAGGTAAATTTTGGATCTTTGTCAGACACAATTGTCTTGGGTATGCCATGTAATATATCAATTTCTCTCATATATACATCAACAATGTTGGCTTCCTTGTGAGTGATCTTAACTACAATAAAATGGGTAGTGTTAGTAAGCTTATCCACTACTACCATGATAGAATCATGTTTCTTGTTTGTTCTGGGCACTTTGGTGATGAAATCCATTGTTACAACTTCACATTTCCACTAAGGAATGGGTAATGTATGTAGAAAACCAACTGGGTGTTTATTCTTAGCTTTTACCTTTTGACATTCCAAACATTTGGTAATAAAATAAACAACTTCTTTCTTCATTCATGGCCAATAATATTGGATCTTGACAGCTACAATAATTTTTTGATAACCTGGGTGCCCAGCATACGGTACATTATGCATTTCTCTCTATATCATATATTTCAATTAATGGAAATTTGGTACATAAATTATGCCCCTGTACATGAGAATTTCATCAATATCTATCTTCTATTGTTCAATTTTATGTTGCAATTTACCTTGTTGTAATTTTGTCACTAATTCTTTGTATTGCAAATCTAATTTTGCAGCCTTCAAAATTCTGTGTTTCAAATCTGACTGGTACATGCTAATGGTTGTAGAATGCAATTCATGCACTCTTCTACTGAGTGCATCATCCACTTTGTTCTTTTACCCCTTGATATGCTTTATATCAAAGTCTTATTCACTTAGAAATTCTAACCATCTGCTTTGCCTAGCATTTAGAGATGGTTGATCAAATAAATATTTCAGACCATTATGGTCTGTCCTCATCTCAAACCTTTTCCCCATGAGGTAGTGTCTCCATTTCCTCAAGGCATGCACTATGGTTTCCAACTCCAAATCATGAGTGGCATAGTGTCTTTAATTCTCCTTCAACTTCCTTGATTGATAACACATAACAAACACATTTTAAGTGAGTACTGCCCCAATTCCTTATTTACATGCATTTGTGCACATGATGAATTCTTCATTTGGGTTTGCAATCCTTAATATTGGAGCACTTGTAAATAACTATTTTAATTGTTGGAAACTCTTTTCACAATCCAATGTCCACTGAAACTTCACACCCTTCTTTTGTAAGGAAGTGATTGGGTGTGCAATATTTGAGAATCCTTCCATAAATATCCTATAGTAGCCTGCAAGGCCCATGATTGATCTGAACTCTGTCACATTCTTTGGTCTTGACCAATCTCTAATGAATTCTATCTTCTCAAGATCCATTGCTATACTATCCTCTGAAATGATATTTCCCGAATAATGAATTTGCTTCTGATAAAATGAGCATTTGCTCAATTTGGCATACAATTTATGCACCCTTAATACTTGCAACACCATCCTAAAATGATGCTCATTCTCTTCTTCTGACTTGGAATATACAAGGATGTCATCAAAAAAGACAATGAAAAAATTGTCTAAATATTCTCGGAATACACCATTCATTCAACACATGAAAAAAATTGGTGCATTTGACAACCCAAATGGCACCACTATGAACTCATAATGACCATACCGTGTCCTAAAGGTGGTCTTGTTGATATCTTCCTCTTTAATCCTTACTTGATGGTATCCTGACATAAGATCTATCTTTGAAAATATCTTTGCATCCTTCAATTAATCAAAGAGATCATCAATCCTTGGGAGAGGATACTTGTTCTTTATAGTCACTTTATTCAGCTGTCTGAAATCAATGCACAATATTAATGTCCCATATTTCTTCTTCATGAAAAAGACTAGGGAACCCCAAGGGGAAACACTTGGCACATCTTCAAAATATTCCAATACTGCATGATCTTCCAAACTTGGCACCTTAACTTTAGGTGTCTCTTCCATATGAGCTACAAATATTTGACACATTTTTCTGTAACATTTCTTTAGCTGCAATGCTGAAATTTTTCTGATGGATACTTCCCTAGGAATTCCCTTCACTTTCCTTAGGTTTCCTTCCTCATCCAAGTAAGTAAATGCCTTGTTATGATAGTTTAGAATACTATGATGTTGGTCCAACCAATCCATCCCAACTAGACAGTCATAGGAACCTAAAGGAAATATGTTCAAATCTGCCCTGGTGTTTAGTCCATTCATATCCACAAGACATGACTTAACCATCTCATTAATGTTTCTTTTTTCTCTGGTAGACAGATGCACCAACCAAGATTTTCCATGCTTGCTTCTTGGAAAATGCAATCTTTCCACGATCTTAGGATCTATATAACTGACTAGCTCCTGAATCAATTAAAATAGCAATGGTTTGGTTATTAATCGTACCTTCCTCTTGAATCACATGTAACTAATAATTTGATTTCTTGATGTCCAAGGCTGCATAGATCCTTGTTACATTTCTTCCCATGTCTTCCAATGTTTTAGTTTGATGTACATTGTGAAAATTCCCCACTTTTTCATCCTTTTGGGGACAATCTCTGAACATGTGATCTCCTTTACAACCCCATCATTGAATAGGTGGCTTCCTTGGCCTTTGACCCCCTGTCTCAATCATTCTGGGTTCTCTAGAAGTTGTTTGTCCCTGAGGATTATTTCATAAGAATGGTGGCTTAGTCCCCTTCTTCATCTGATCCATCTTGAATTTATTTTTGTCTTCACAAGCTTTTTGGAAAGTTGGCCTTTCTTATTGTTGATCATATAGGAATTTAGCTCACCTTCTGGTCTCCTCCAATGTCTTATGATCATCATACTGTATGTTGTCGTTGATGAATGTTGGAAATCCACTCAAATACCTCTAAATATTAACTGTCTCATCCTTGATGAAAGAGGCATACTTCAGCAGTTCTAAGAACCTTCTTTCATATTCATCTATGCTCACACTCCCAAGCTCAATTACAAATAACTCTTTCATTTTCTTGTCATAGTATCTCCTAGTCAAGTGTTTCTTCTCAAAATACTTCTTGAATTCTTTCCAAGTAACACTTTTCTCTATAATGTGTTGGACTTGCACAAGTTGATCCCACTACATGGATGCCTTTCCCTTGAGTTGATAGATGTAAATTCTTCCTTCTCTATTGGTTTCATTCCTTGGCCTATCTTTTGTCCTAAAATCCCATCATTATCCAACATTTTCTTCACTAAACCTCCATAAATCCCTCATATTTTATTGAAATTGATTAATATAGAATCATGATTGTTATTTCTACATTAAAATCGATTTATGGAATTTTTGTGTTAAAAATCGAAATTTTCAAAAAAATTGCAGATGTGGTAACTTCCTGTAAATGCTTTATGTTCTGACATGTGGCATAACAGGTAGACCAAAATGAATGTCATGGGGTTGATCTGGAATGTACACAGATGGTGAAAAATGTTGAAATTACTGATACAACTAAGAGGGGGGGTGAATTAGTTGTATTTGAGCTTAAACAATTTTAAGTCTATTAAAACATTCTTAAGATTTCTTCAAGTGATCATCAACATTATACAACTTATGCACAGTAATATTAAAAAGAATCAATCACACATAAGGTATACACAAAGACATATTTTCATGAGGAAACCCATAAAGGGAGAAAACCTCTTCTTCTTCGAAATGATAGGTAGTCTTTTAAGTTCTGTACATCATCTTTAATTGAGAACCAACTCAATGTGAGGTTGCTACCTCTGTTTTACAAGATGCAACTTGTTTGAGAGCACCAACTCTCTGGTTTCCCTAGCACCCACTAGAAAGAAGAACCAACTCCATATATGTTCCAGCACCAACTGGATGGAAGCACCAACTTTCGATTACACAGGCTCCAACCTTCATAACAGAGAGCACTTGTTCTCCCTTGCACCACCCTGCCACCCTAGTTTCTCTGGCTGCAACTAGATGGAAGCTACAACTTCCTGTGTTCAAGCTCCCACTTGAACCTATGAGGACAACATTCCTCCCAATCACCTCCCAACCACCCTAAAATATTTAAGAATGAATACACAGATAACTACACAGATAAATCAGTTCTTACTAGTCGTTTTTTGTTCTATAAGTCTGATCTTCTTCAAACTATTCTGCAATTCTTCTCTTCCTCTGGCTGTTTAGCAGGTCTACTCTGCATCAAATTTTTCTGTCATTCTTCTCTGCTTCAACTTGCTCTGTTATTCTGCTCTTTGTTTAATCTCACTCTGCACATATGCTCAATTTCATACTGCGCATACTCTCCTTTTTCCTTTCTTACAGTTTCATTATTTTTCCTCTAGAACAGCCAACCATGCACAATCTGTCTCTTTTTCTTTTATACACCCACACGG
Source organism: Picea engelmannii (assembly GCA_009831015.1). Lineage (NCBI taxonomy): Eukaryota > Viridiplantae > Streptophyta > Pinopsida > Pinales > Pinaceae > Picea > Picea engelmannii. The sequence continues at coordinate 136,029 of ML821201.1, forward strand.
TGGTTCAACTTCCCATTTCCTTAGGAAAAATAATGACAACTGTCGTAGAAACTGAAGCGCTAACTAATTCACAATCATGAGTCTGTTTCACTTAACATATTCGTAGCTGAGGAGTTAATCTATGAGAAAGAACAGTAACCCTCCGATCACATTCAAGTTTTATCCGCATCGTTGGATGACCTTTATTATTCTTGCCTTTTTAAATCAGGTTTCGACATTTCGGCATTCCTGTGCCCAAGTGTCTCGACACTTCATGTCATGATCTCCGAAAATCCGAAATGGAGCTTATTTGGACTAACTCCTTCTCTTCCCGTGACCAAGGGCTGTGACCACAACCTTATGCGTAAGGCACTTTCGCGATTTCACATATCACAAATTCGTAATACAAGTTGCTTTGTTTCTTTTGTCTCTTCATATTGCGATTCGTGAAACTCCGACACGGAGTTGAACCAACAGTCCATATACGAACCTGTTTCAACGGCTATGATTGGATCACGATATCGCATATTGCAAAATCGGGATTCTTGTTGCATTTGTTTATTTTTCTCTTGATATCGTGATTCGCAAAACTCCAACATGAGCTATAATCAACGGTCTAGATTCATTCTCGATTCAATGGCTGTGATTGAATCGTGATATCACATATCGCAAAATCGAGACTCTTGTTGCATTTGTTTCTTTTCCTTTTGAATTCACGATTTGTGAAACTCCGATAAGGATTTGGATCAACGGTGCATATATGTTCTTGACTCAACGACTGCGATTGAATCGCGATATCGCATATCGTGAAATCGGGATTCTTGTTGCATTTGTTTCTTTTCCTTTTGAATTCGCGATTCATGAAACTCCGATATGGAGTTACATCTACGATCCAGATCCAAGCTTGATTTAACGGCTGTGATTGAATCGCCATGTTGCATATCACAATTTTGGCATTCTTGTTGTCAACTGTTTTTGTCACTTCAAAGTCCTGATTCACGAAACTCCAATAAGGAGTTAAATCAACGGTCCATATCTGATCTCTATTCAGCGACTGCGATTAAATTGCGAATTCACATATCATGATTTCGGGGTTCTTGTTGTATTGTTTCTTTGATATGTCCAACACGCGATCCTAGAAACTCCGACATTAACTGGAATTAACGGTCTAGATCAAAGCTTGATCTGACGGTTCAGATTTTATCGTGATTTTTCATATTGTGATTACACCTGCTTCTCCTTGCACTTTAAAGACCGTGCGGGTTCTCCTCGATCCAACGGTGGTCGGACCCTGTGCTCAGATATGATGGCTGAGATCTGTCTCCCTCTTCAACGATCAGAGACTCTTCTTCTCAAGAGATTCTTCTCAAACTTTCTCTCATTCGCTGCCTTCGATCATTCACATTCTTCTCAAACTTTCGCTCATTCCCTGCCTTCGATCATTCGTTGCCTTCGATCATTCACTTCTTTCGATCATTCACTTCTCTAAACTTATCTTCTATTTTTTACAAACTTGTTTTTCTCATGTTATCTTCACTGTTTCCATCAATGAAAAGAATTCACTGTCTATTAACTGTCTGTTAAATATTTTCCAACAATCTCCCCCTTTGGCATTGATGGCAACACAAGCACCCACATACATTCATACTTTCTCTCCTTCTCTTTTCTCCCCCTTTGACATCAATGTCAAACAAGAACCATTCTTCCCATGATATGTTATAAAAACATACTCCCCCTGTCAACTATAATCATCTTGGAAATACACCAGAGATTCAATAAGTACTCCCCCTGACCAGGTGCACATATTAGACACAAGAGATTATAACCCCCAAATTTTGACGAAGATATCCAAAAGGGGTCGCTGCTAATGGTTTAGTAAATATATCAACAATCTATTTTGTAGAAGGTATACAATTCAGTTGAAAAATCCTGTTTGTAACTTGTTCACTGAGAAAATGGTACTTAATTGGAATATGCTTAGTCTTGGAATGAAGAATAGGATTCTTGGAGACACTAATGGCACTAGTGTTATCACAGTGAATTGGAATGGGATCAGTGTAATTTACCTTCATATCTTCAAGAGTTTGTATCATCCATAAAATTTGTGTGTAGCAAGTAGCAGCAACAATGTATTATGCCTCTATAGTAGATAAAGAAATTGATCCCTACTTTTTACTAATCCATGCAACTAATGAGTCACCCAGAAAAAATGCTCCTCCACTGGTGCTTTTTCTCTCATCAACACAATTTGCCCAGTCTGCATCTGAATAAGCAGTTAACTGGAAATTTTGATTTCTAGGGTACCACAGTCCATATGTCATTGTTCCCTTCAGGTATTTAAATATTCTTTTGACAGCTACCAAATGACTTTGTTTAGGAGTAGACTGAAAATGACCTACCATTCCAACAACTTGCATTATATTAGGACGAGATGTTGTGATGTATAGAAGACTACCTATCATTGAGCGATATGTCCTTTGATCAACATCAGGTGAGATATCATCTTTGCTCAGCTTGCAACCAACCACCATAGGTGTGCTAACTGTAGAGGAATATTCCATCTGAAATTTCTTCAATATCTCTTTCAAATATTTTTCTTGAGAAATAAAAATTCCTGCAGAGCTTTGTTTTACTTGTAAGCCAAGAAAATATGACAGTTCTCCTATGATGGATATTTCAAATTATGTTTGCATAGAATTAGCAAACCACTGGACAGATGATTCATTAGTACAACCAAAAATAATATCATCTACATAAACCAAAACAACTAGTAAATTATCACCTTCAGACTTACTGTAAAGGTTACTGTCGACAGTACCTTTCTTCAACCCTTTTTCTTGTAGAAATTTGTCCAGTCTATAATACCAAGCTCGTGGTGCTTGTTTTAGTCCATATAACGCCTTCTTCAGCTTGAAAACATAATTAGGTTTATTTGTCAAAGAGAATCCTTCAGGTTGCTCCATATATACTTCTTCCTCTAGATCTCCATTAAGAAATGTTGACTTAACATCCATCTGATAAACTTTGAAGTTCTTATGACATGAATAAGCAAGAAACATTCTGATAGCTTCTAATCTTTCCACTGGTGCAAAAGTTTCATCAAAGTCCTGACCTTCAACTTGTGCATATCCCTTACAAACCAATCTGGCTTTATTTCTAACAACTTGTCCGTTATCATTCATTTTGTTCTTGAACACCCATTTGGAACCTATTACATTCTCATCTTCAGGTCTAGGGACCAACTCCCAAGTATTGTTCTTCTCAATCTGATCAATCTCTTCATTCATTGTTGTAATCCAATTATCTTCCTGGCTAGATTCCTCGAAAATTTTAGGTTTAGTCATAGATAAAAAGGCAACATGAGATTGTTCTGAGTCTTTAATCAATTTCCTTCTTGTCTGAACTCCTTCATTTATATCCCCAATTATCTGATTTTCAGGATGATTCTTTCTAATAATTGCGAGATATGATTTTGCTTCTTTCTGTTTATTTGTGTCAGTTTGAATATTCAAATCTTCATCTGATCCAGACTCTTCTCTTTCTGATCCTTGGACCTGTTCATCTTCATCTTCAACTGTATCTTCTTTTCTTGGTTCAACACTGCTTACATTTCTGACTGGGATTTCTTCATCAACTTTTATATCTATACAATCAACTAGTTTCCGCAGTCTCTTATTGTAGCATCAGTATCCTTTACTATTTGTAGCATAACCCAAGAAGATACCTTCATCATCCCTATCATAATATTTGCCAATATTTTCATCATTGTTCTTGATATAACATGTACTCCCGAAAAATTTAAAATGCTTGATTGAGGCAGGTCTTCCAAACCAAAGTTCATAAGGGGTCTTGTCACTGTGTGGTCTGAGATGAGCTTTGTTAAGGATATGAACTGTTGTATGAATTGCGTCCACCCAATATGTCTGAGGTATGTTCCTTTCATTCATCATTGATCTTTCCATTTGCTGTACTGACCTATTCTTCCTCTCAACAACTCCATTTTGTTGTGGAGTCCTTGGAATTGTGTATTCTCTTTTGATCCCATGTTTATCATAGAACTCTTTGAAGTTTCCAGAACTAAACTCTCCTCCTCTATCAAAGATTACTGCCTTTAATCTTTTTCCTGTTTGATTCTCAGTCAGAGCCTTAAATACTTTGAATTTTTCAAATGCTTCAGATTTTTCTTTCAAAAAGGCAACCCAAGTTAGTCCGGAATAGTCATCAATAATCAACATAAAGTAATTTCCTTTTCCTGTACCTTATTTTCTTGATGGTCCACATAGATCCATATGAACTAAATAGAGAGGTTTTTCTCTTGAAGGAATTTTTTTAGATTTGAACTGAGTGCGAGTAAGCTTTGCTTTCTGACAGGATTTACAAACATAGTCATATGGCTTTGATATCTTCAGAAGATCTTTTACTGCCCCATTGTTTCTAAGTTTGATTATGTGATCAAAGTTTAGATGACCGAGTCTCTTATTCCATAGCCAACTTTCATCATATTTGCTTAAGTTGCATTCTTCTTCTTCTTCTTCTTTTAAAACATAGACATTGTTTTATGTTCTTATACCTTTTGCTACTAGCTGACCTGAATCCACAATTTTTATTTTACAGTCTTTAGTGGTAAAAAAAAATTCACACCCTCGATCATAGAATTCACTGACACTAAGCAGATTATGTTTCAAATCTTCTACAAGCAACACATCTTGAGCCTTTCTCTTTCCGTTACACAAATTTACAATTCCTTTGTCTTTTATCTTTCTAGGTGCATCATTTCCAAAAGTTACATTCCCTGATTTGCTATCACTTAGAGTTAGAAACTTACTTCTGTCTCTATTCATGTGTTTGGATCATCCACTGTCAATATACCAGGGATTCGTTTTCTTTTGGGCTGATAGCACTAGTCCACACTTGCCATCTACTTTCTTCTTCTAGACTTTGACATTTTGAGAAGTGGAGATTAAATCTGAATTGCATTTCCTTAAGCGATAGTTTGCATCTTTATGACCATAATTATGATAGTTGTAACATTCTGGTTCATTGAATAATAGAGCATAACAATTGTTATGCTCATATCTATTGTTGTGTTTCACCTGTGTCCTTTTCCCAGTCATCACATGATTTATAATCTGTGATTGTTTGTTGCTTGGTTGTCTCAATATTTGTTGTGGAAGATAGTTATTCATTGTATATCTTGATTGTTCATATCTAAATCTTAAAAAACAGTTTATAGCTTCGTGACCAAAATTAGAACAGAGAAAACAGTAACCATAGAAAAAAAATTTGTACCTTGAAAACATCTATCTTCTTTGAGGAGGTCCACTTCTGTCACACCAATAATCTTTTTGGTCTATAAATTTAGGTCTGTGGCTTTTTCTTTCATTTCTTCTTGGTGGCTGATTTTCCTTCTTTGTTTCTGCAGAGTGACTGTTGCCAATGTTTGAGGATTTGACAAACTTGATAGATTCTGTATTACTTGGATGATCACTACTTGACCCTTCTTCATATCCCAATCTAGATTTCAACTTTGAATTTCTTTGTTGATTTAGAATGGAGGTTAATTCATCTGAGGCTTTAATACTTGGTAGATTTTGATGATATAGTCCCTTAAATTTCTCCTTTTCTTTTCTAGTTTTTACTATCTCTTCTTCTAAGGCTTCAAACTTGACTTTCTTCTCTGATAATTGTTGTTTCAGTATGTCTTCTATTTTCTTTGCCTCTTCTAATTCCACCTTCAGCAGATCAAAGTCTTCATCAGGTTTTTTGTTGTCTTTCTCGAACTGTGTCAACAATTGTTTTTCTTTTTTGTTCTTGGTTCTGAGTCTATCGATTTCTTCCAATGAACTGATCAGTTCTCCTTCCAAATCAACCAAAGCTTCTTCATCATTATCATCGTTGCCTGTGATTTTATTATCATAATCCTCCTTGGCCATAAGCATGAATTCATTTGCCTTATCTTCACAGGATGAATCACTATTGGTGTCTTCTGAGGAATTGTCATTATTTGCAACCAAACTTTTCTTCTTATTATATTTCTTGTGTTTTTACTTCTTTTCATCATCAGAGTTCTGGTCCTTTTTCTTATGGGGACACTTAGATGAAAAATGACCTATCTTACCATAGTTAAAGCATTTGAAGGGCAACTTCCCTTGATATTTTCCTGATCCTTTCTTTAACCTTGTCACAAATTTCGCCTCAATATCATCTAATTCTGAATCAGTATTCTTGTCTACTTTAAAAGATTCTTCTCTAGTACTAGATTTGTCTTTGTTAATTCTCATTTCATATGCAGTTAGAGTTCCTAGAAGTTGATCAATGGACGGCGTTTTAATATCATTTAATTATTCTATTGCAGAGAATTTTAGATTAAATTTATCAGGCAGAGATCTTAAAATCTTATGAACTAAGAGTGAATCATCAAACTCCTCACCAAGACCCTTCATGGAATTTACAAGTTCTTCAACTCTTAAAAAATACTTTCTAATTGTTTCATCTTCATTCATCTTTAGTTGTTCAAATTTCAATCTGTGTGTTTGGAGTTTGACATCTTTTACTTTCTCATTTCCTTCATAACTGTTAATAAGTTTATCCCACATTGCTTTGGAAGTATCAAGATGCATCACCTTTACAAACTCAACTTCATCAAGTCCATTTAAGATAGCATTCATCCCCTTAGCATTAAAACTAAATTCTAACTTATCATCCTTGGTGGCTAGCACAACAAGCTTTGTATATCTAGTCTCTACTACATCCCAAACATTAGCACTCAAGGCCATTAAATATGTTCTCATTCTAATCTTCCAGAAGGAAAAATTTGTTCCATCAAACAGAGGGGAATTAGAGGCTGAAGTCCCTTCATGACTTGTCATGTTTAAGATTACATATCTACCTTTAAATAAAATGAACCTGCTCTGATACCAATTGTTAAAATTACTGATACAACTGATAGGGGGGGTGAATCAGTTGTATTTGATCTTAAACAATTTTAAGTCTATTAAAACATTCTTAAGCTTTCTTCAAGTGATGATCAACATTATACAACTTATGGACAGTAAAAGTAAAAAGAATCAATCACACATAAGGTATACATAGAGACAGATTTTCACGAGGAAACCCATAAAGGGAGAAAACCTCTTCTTCTTCGAAATGATAGGCAGTCTTTTAAGTTCTGTACATCATCTTTAATTGAGCACCAACTCAAGGTGAGGTTTCTACCTCTGTTTTACAAGTTGCAACTTGTTTGAGAGCACCAACTCTCTGGTTTCTCTAGCACCCACTAGAAGGAAGCACCAACTCCCTATATGTTTCAGCACCAACTGGATGGAAGCATCAAATTCCAATTACAAAGGCTCCAACCTGCATAACAAAGAACATTTGTTCTCCCTTGCACCACCCTGCCACCCTGGTTTCTCTGGTTGCAACCAGATGGAAGCTACAACTTCATGTGTTCAAGCTCCCACTTGAACCTTTGAGGACAACAGTCCTCCCAAGCACCTCCCAACCACCCTGAAATATTTAAGAATGAATACATAGACAACTACATGAATAAATCAGTTCTTACCAGTCTTTTTTTGTTCTATAAGTCTGATATTCTTCAAACTATTCTGCAATTCTTCTCTTCCTCTGTCTGTTCAGAAGGTCTGCTCTGCATCAACTTTTTTGTCATTCCTCTCTTCTTCAACTTGCTTTGTTATTCTCATCTGCGTTTAATCTCACTCTGCACATATGCTCAATTTCATACTATGCATACTCTCCTTTTTCCTTTCTTACAGTTTCATTATTTTTCCTCCAGAACAGCCAACCGTGCACACTTTCTCTCTTTTTCTTTTATACACCCACACGACGGTTCAACTTCCCATTTCCTTAGGCAAAATAATGAAAACTGTCCTAGAAAATGAAGCGCTAACTAATTCACAATCATGAGTCCATTTCACTTAACATATTCATAACTGAGGAGTTAATCTGTGAGAAATAACAGTAACCCTCCGATCACATTCAAGTTTTATCCACACCGTTGGATGACCTTTATTATTCTTGCCTTTTTAAATTGGGTTTCAATATTTTGGCATTCCTGTGCCCAAATGTCTCGACACTTCATGTCGCGATCTCTGAAACTCTGAAATTGAGATTATCTGGACTGGCTCCTTCTCTTCCCGTCACCAAGGGCTGTGACCACAACCTTATGCATAAGGCGCTTTCGCGATTTTGCATATCGCAAATTCGTAATTCAAGTTGCTTTGTTTCTTTTGTCTCTCCATATTGCGATTCGAGAAACTCCGACACAGAGTTGAACCAACGGTCCAGATATGAATTTGTTTCAGCGGCTACGATTGGATCACGATATCGCTTATCGCGAAATCCCGATTCTTGTTGCATTTGTTTCTTTTCCTCTTGATATCGCGATTCGCGAAACTCCGACATGAGATATAATCAACGGTCTAGATTCATTCTTGATTCAATGGCTGCGATTGAATCACGATATCACATATTGCGAAATTGGGATTCTTGTTGCATTTGTTTCTTTTCCTTTTGAATTCGCAATTCGCGAAACTCTGAGAAGGATTTGGATCAATGGTCCAGATATGATCTTGACTGAACGGCTGCGATTGAATCACGATATCGCATATCGCGAAATCGAGATTCTTGTTGCATTTGTTTCTTTTCCTTTTGAATTCATGATTCACGAAACTCTGATATGGAGTTACATCTACGGCCCAGATCCAAGCTTGATTTAACGGCTATGATTGAATCACCATATCGCATATCGCAATTTCGGCATGCTTGTTGTCAAGTATTTTTGTCACTTCAAAGTCCCGAGTCACGAAACTCCGATAACGAGTTAAATCAATGGTCCATATCTGATCTCTATTCAACGGCTACGATTAAATTGCGAATTCGCATATCGTGATTTTAGGGTTCCTATTGTATTGTTTCTTTGATATATTCAACACGTGATCCTTGAAACTCCAACATTGACTGGAATTAACGGTCCAGATTAAAGCTTGATCTGACGGCTCAGATTTTATCACGATTTTGCATATTGTGATTACACCCACTTCTCCTTGCACTTTAAAGACCGTTCAGGTTCTCCTCGATCCAACGGTGGTCGGACCCTACGCTCGGCTCTAATGGCTAAGATCTATCTCCCTCTTCAACGATTAGAGATTCTTCTTCTCAAGAGATTCTTCTCAAACTTTCGCTCATTCGCTGCCTTCCATCATTCACATTCTTCTCAAACGTTCTCTCATTTGCTACCTTCGATCATTCGCTGCCTTCGATCATTCACTACTTTCGATCATTCACCTCTTTGAACTTATCTTTTGTTTGTTACAAACTTGTTGTTCTCATGTTATATTCACCATTTCCATCAATGAAAAGCATTTGTTGTCTATTAACTGTCTGTTAAATATTTGCCAACAAAAAATCTATCCAGCCTCAGATTCAAGGTTCCTAAATATTTGGTCAATGTTGGTGAAACCCAGCTAGTCTAGCAGAAAAATCTGAATCATAAATGAGTAGGCTTGATATTTTGATTATGCTTAGGGATTCAAACTAATTCAACCTTCTTTGGGGATTAGTTAGGTTTTTATGGAACGAAAATAACCTCCTTTTGTAATTTTGTGATAAATAAGTAATAGAAACATGTAATAGGAGGATATGATATGTTAGTGATGCAAAGAAAAGACAAGAGATAGTGTACAAGATTCAAAACTCTATTTTGATATAACTAATTTCTAGAGTTTGATATATCATTCATGGTGTTATGATTTAGTATTTTCATCATTTGAAGTTGTTTTTTTGAAGTTTGCTTGCAAGCGTGGAAGGGCCCCCATGTTATGTTGGTACACTTTTCTTCACGATTCCATTAGATTCATATATTCAGATCTGAATTAGCATTTTTTATTTAATCTTCATGCTGTGTGTTCATAGATTTCAATTAAGTTGTGTTTATAATCCTAATCATCATTTCTATTTCATGGATCATGGTTATAATTGAAGGATTCAATTGCTAGATTAATGAGCAGTCCTTGTAAGAGGTTTTAATTGTGCATTGAATTCAAGATTATCTCTGTGGTCTCTATTTTAATGCATTTGATTTAAATGTCTTGATTTGGAAGAGCTTTTGTGAACTGAAACCTTGTAAAAGGATTGAAATCTCAGACAATTGTGAGCACTCTGTTTTTAGGATGTTAGATCATATTTAATTAAAGGAGTGTTTAAAGTGTGTGAGGAACCGAATATCAAACTCTTGTAAAAAGAGTGTTGGAACCTGCTACAATAAACCTTCATCTAGGAAATCAGATCCTTATAGGTCTATATACTTTAGACAAGTGCCTCTAAGAATACCTACCTTGGATGACAATAAATTTAAGCCTAATCTAGAGCAGTAGATTGGACCAAACATTTTGGCACCGTTGCCAGGGAGGTGCAACTAGAGGATTTTTTTTTTAAAACAAAAAAATACAAAAAAAAAAACAAGAATATAGACTTAGCTTCAATTTTGTATTTTAGCAATCATGATTCCTTATGTCTAGATCTAGGGATGAAAAAGGAAGATTCATAAAAAAACCCCATCCAAAAACTAACCGACCTGTAGGAGAAACAACTTTAGAGAGGATTGAACATACAACACCAACTGAAAAAGTCACTGTAGAAGAATTAGAGGACAAACAAAAATTAGGGAAAAGACTTACTCTCATTGAAAGACAAATTATATTATCATATGAAGCAAAGAGGAAACATTTCCCTAAATATTCTATAGCAAAAGAGAGTAGCAAAACAACCCAACAACCTCTCCTTGAACCTATTAATTTTGAAAGATCTCAAGAAGGAGAAGAACAACCTCTCTTTGAATCAAGTGACATTGAACAAGACATTGAATCAAACAAACAACTTATCAAAATGACTGAGGAAGGAGGAGGATCAACAAGAAGACCTACTCCAGAACAATTTAGAGAATATGAGGAATGAAGAAGACAAAGAGAAGCTGAACAAAAACAAAGACAAGATCAAAATTAAAACCCACAACCAAGAGAAGAGGAAGAGTCAACATTTAAATTTCCTATTCAAGAACCAGGAGAAAATAATTATGAGGAAATTAAAATGAAAAATATACCTCCATCTGTACTACCAAACTCTTATGGCATGGCTTCAGAAGACCCTGCCTCATTTTTATTTAATCTTCATGATGTGAGTTCATAGATTTCAATTAAGTTATGTTTATAATTCTAGTCATCATTTCCATTTCATGGCTCATGGTTATAATTGAAGGATTGAATTCTCCCCAAGGTGTAGGACAGTCGGTAAGGGAGTGTGTTGTTAAGCCAATCCGTGATGTTAAAGTCACCGGTTCGAAACCTGTGGGGAGAAAAAATCCAACCACGTTAAGGGTTGGTGTGGCTCAGGATGGGTGCGATCCCCGGGTGATTTTGATGGCTTAGATGCCCCTGAGTCATGGTTTCTCAAGCCACAGGTTAATCGCGTAGCCAATAGGTTCCGCACAAATTAACAAACAAAAAAAAAATAATTGAAGGATTGAATTACTAGATTAATGAGCATTCCTTGTAAGAGGGTTTAATTGTGTATTGAATTCAAGATTATCTTTGTGGTCTCTGTTTTAATGCATTTGATTTAAATGTGTTGATTTGGAAGATCTTTTGTGAACTGAAACCTTGTAAAAGGATTGAAATATCAGACAATTGTGAGCACTCTATTTTTAGGATGTTAGATTAGATTTAATTAAAGGAGTGTTTAAAGTGTGTGAGGAACCAAATATCAAACTCTTGTAAAAGGAGTGTTGGAACCTACTATAGTAAACCTTCATCTAGGAAATCAGATCATTCTAGGTCTATATACTTTAGACAAGTGCCTCTAAGAATACCTACCTTGGTTGACAATAAATTTAAGCCTAATCTAGAGCAATAGAAGACCCTGACTCATTTTTGTTTGAATTTGATATAGTATGCTGAACATATGGTTATACAGATGATGCACATAGACTGAGACTCTTTCTTGCAACACTAAAAGAATAAGCACCTAGGTGGTTTATGGGACTTGGTGAACATGCAATAACTGATTGGGATGGTATGCGAAAAATCTTTTTGAAAAAGTATCAACCTTATTGTAGATCAAACGATTCCAAAGATGACATATTTAGAATGAATCAACAAGAGGATGAAAACCTAGAAGAATACTTGGAAAGATTTGTGTACAATCTGCAAAAATCAAAACATAGAACCATGTCTAATGAGCTTATTCGAACAGTATTTTTGAAAGGAATCCAAGAAGAATACTTAGATGATCTTAACCTGATGGGTAAAGGTGATATCTCTACTTTACATTTTGATGAGATTTCAGATTTATGTGAAAAGTATTCTAGAAGCAAAGCTAGGAATGGAAAAAGAACCATATCAACCAAGGCTACTAAATCTGCTTCAACAAGTGTTACAAGGGTTGAAATAGGAAACTTATTAGAAGAATTCAAAACAGACCTACTAAGCACCTTGGGAACCCAAATAGACACTTTAAAAGAAAAGAAAAGACAACAAGAAGAAGACCAATCAATGGTTGTCTTTTGTCCAGAGTGCTGGAAGAAACATGCTTTGAAGGAGTGTCCTTTAAAAAATGTTCAAAATGTTCAGGTTTGTGCCTTTCATTTCATGATATTTTTCATTTCTTTAAAATCAAGATTTTGCAGAATTGCAATTTGGAATCCAATGTAGAAATGGATAACTTATATCTCATAGGAGCTAGAAGACCATGGCAAACAAGACCTCCAGGTATGTTTCAAAATCCAAATTTACAATTTCCTGCACATGATTCTTGGAATGTTCCTATGCCTTGGTAGAATTGGTCCAATCAACAACAACAATATTACCCACAACAACAATGGAGACCATATCAACAATATCCTCAACCATACCAACAACATCCTCAACCATACCAGAAACATCCTCAACCATATCAGCAATACCCTTAGCCATATCAGCAGTATCCTCAAACATATCAACAATATTCTCAACAACAAGCTGTCCATCAACCTCAACATACTCAACAAACATTATCTACTCCTCCACCAATAAATCCACCATGACTACAATTAACATCTAACCAACCTCGTAGACCTACTCAGATACCTTCTCAACCACTAGCCAACCCAAATAATAGAGCAGACAGACGAGCATATAGTGTAAATGAGGGAACATCTTACCCTATTCTACCTTTGCAGAACATTGAGCTTAGGTCTGGTAGAATTCTTCAAAAGGAACCTCTAGTAGTTACAGAACAAAAAGAAAACAAAGAGAATGAAGATAAAACTTTAAATCAAAACAAACGAGCCGATGAAATCCAAAACAAACAAATGCAAACAGTTTATCCACCACCTTTTCCCCATAGATTGACCCAAGCTAAACTTCCCATGCCCTTGCCTCAGTTTGATGTTTTAGATGAATTAAAAAATGTCTATATAAAAATTCCATTACTTCAATCCATAAAAGACATTCCAATCTACACTAAATCAATCAAAGAACTCTGCCTTAAGAAGCCTACAAAGAAAAGATTTGATTCATAAACTATTCATGTCATTGGGAATTTAGCTTGTCTTATGACAAACACTATTTCAATGGAAAAGTATGTTGACCCTGGAAGCCCTAGATTTACAACAATCATCAATAACATACCTATTTCAAATACTTTGATCGACCTTGGGACTGCCGTAAATGTGATGACACTTGAAACACTGAAAACACTACAGCTCACAAATTTGCAATTCACACCAATTTTTCTCGAACTAGCTGATCGATCCAAAATCATTCCTGAAGGGATCTTGGAAGACATAACTGTTTCACTGGACTCTTGGGAGTATCCAGTTGACTTTATAGTACTTTAGCCAAAATCCAATTTAGGAGGACATCCTATCATACTTGGCAGGCCATGGTTGGCAACTGCTGATGCATTTATTGGGTGTAGATTAGGTAATATGATCATTTCACGAGGAACAGAAAGAAAACAACTTACCTTATACCCATCAACACAATCACCAGAAGTAACTTATAACTTATGGCTTGATGGAAAATACAATGACAAAGAAGAAGTTCAATCTGTTTTGAGCATTAACCAAATCTATGATTTTCAAGAACATGACAATGATGATTTGGTATAATTTTTTCTTTCTCAACCTAATGTCTCGGAGGAATTAAGAAATGAGCAATATCATGCTGCAGATCGACTCTTAGCACAATGTTTTAAAGAAACCTGTACTATCCATTCTTTAAAAACATTGTTTGAAGACATTTTTCCTATCCAATATATCACAAATATACAAAGCAAGACCATAAAGATTAGTCCAGGAAAAACATTGAACATTGGAACACTCCTAGAATTATCTCAGCAAGAAAAATTGATTGCATTGTTGAAAAAATATCAAAAGGCATTTGCTTGGGACTACACTGATATGCAGGGCATCCACCCAGAAACTTGCACTCACCACATTTACACAGATACTAATGTAAGACCAGTAAGGTAGCCACAGAGAAGAAAGAACCCTATCCTACAGGATATTTTTAGAGATGAATTGCAAAAACTATTGGGAGTTAATTTTATTTATCCCATCTCTGATAGCTAGTGGGTATCCCCATTAGTGATAGTACCCAAGAAAAATGGCAAGTGGAGAATCTGTGTTAATTACAAACAATTAAATAAAGCAACCCTTAAAGACTATTTTCCATTACCATTTATTGACCAAGTTTTGGATACATTAGCTGGGAAATCATCATTTTCATTCCTTGATGGTTTCAATGGCTATAACAATATCAGGATAGCCTTAGAGGACCAGGACAAAACAACTTTTACTTGTCCCTGGGGCACCTACGCTTACAATGTTTTACCATTTGGACTCTGTAATGCTCCAACTACATTTCAGAGAGCTGTATTAGCTATTTTTGTTGATCTAGTTCGTGATTGTGTTGAAGTATATATGGATGATTTTTCAGTATATGGTAATTCTTTTGATCATTCATTACAAAATCTTGAGAAAGTTATGAAATGATGTATTGAAGCAAATTTATCCTTGAGTAATGAAAAGTGTTTCATGATGCTAACCGAAGGGGTAGTATTGGGCCATTATATTTCTTCGGAAGGAATTAAAGTAGATCCATCAAAAATCCAAATCATTGTCAATTTGCCGGTACCAAAAACTCAAAAAGATGTGAGAATATTTCTTGGTTATGCAAGTTATTACAAGAGATTTATTGAACATTTTAGTAAGATAGCTTTACCTTTGTTTAAGCTTCTTGCAAACAATGTATCTTTCAATTGGAATGACAATTGTCAAACAGCTTTTGAAACACTCAAAGAAAATTTATCCACCACACCAGTTTTAAAAGGACCTAATTGGACCCTACCCTTTCTCATATTCACAGATGCATCTAATACAACAGTAGGTGCTTCATTAGGACAAAAAGAAGAATCTTTAAATTATGCCATCTATTTTATTAGCAAGAATCTGACACCTGTAGAACTTAACTATACTGTAACTGAGAAGAAAATGCTTGCAATCATACATGTTGTGAACAAATTCCGTCATTACATAACTGGTTATGAGGTTTTTATTCATATTGACCTTTCTTCCATTATGTACTTAATGAACAAACCAATAACTAATGGTAGAGTCACCATATGGTTGTTATTATTACAGGAGTTTAATTTTACAGTGTTAGATAGATCAGGTAAAGAGAACCAGGTGGAAAACTTACTTTCTAGACTCCACAATCCAGGTGAGGTTGTTCCAGTTGAAGATTCTTTTCTCGGTGAACATTATTTCAATATTGGATCCATGGTATGCTGATTTATCTAATTATCTCTCTACAGGAAAGACACATCCATCTTTCACTTCAAAGGAGAAGACAAGACTCATCAAGAAAAGTGCTAGATACTCATGGGTTAATGGAGATTTATTTTACATTGGTTATGATATGATTATTAGAATATGTGTAAGAAATGATGAAATAATTGATATATTAAAATCTTGCCATGATGAACCTTGTGGTGGGAATTTTGCAGCAAAATGGACAACATTCAAGATCCTCAGTCTTGGCTATTATTGGCCATCAATTTTCAAGGATTCCAAGAAATATGTTAGAAGTTGTGACAGTTTCCAACGCATGGGTAGACCTGTAACATCCCACTCTGGCGCACTGAGAACACTTATTATTTGAGGACACTTGCTCGCAAGTGATCTGGAATTTTATGATGTTAGACCATTTATACTTGATTATGATGCGATTGACAGATGACATGATATGTTACTATTTGATGTAGACATGTGCTATTGACTTAGTTTTATTGAGTGTGTAGGGTTTTTGACCTTGAGGATGCAGAGGCATCGGTAGAACCCCCTTGGACTCCGGACTGAGTCAGGGAGTGTGATTTTGGGTTGATATGTTTACTATGATGTTTCATTCCATTTAATGATTTCTTGTTGACATTTCTGACATGATTGTTGATGATGCAGGCTGACGATAGCTTGCCGACCAGACTCACATATGGAGTAAAGGGGCCACACATGATTTGCAGAGAGGTTGAGGGAGAGGGGTGGACAGCAGCCCTGCCACCGCCTACTAGCACTCCCGCTGTGGCTCGAACTGTAGGTTAATGATTACCTAGTTCGAGAGGATCCATGATGTTGTGAGGGTAGACTGTGACAGTCGCTCACGATGATTCTAAGGGGCGCACAATAAGGCGGGGGCCTTATTCCTTAGAACCCTTAGTCTCCCACAAGTTCACCTGGCATGTTGTTGACTCCAGGGGTTATAGATGTCTACCAATCAGTCCATTTGGTGAGTGGCACCCTTGGAGCACATGGTGCATCCTGAAGGGCACGTCGCACAAAAGAAACTCAGTTGGCGAGTGGCACCCTTGGAGCACGTGGTGCGTTCTGAAGGGCACGTCGCAATAATGTGGAGGAAGGAGTCAGCCTAAATATCCCTAAGTCATCAACACCTGAATAAACGCTTAAGCAATTCCCCTAACCAATCGTCGCCTAGCTCAGAATCTAAGCCCTAAGCCTAAGACTTTTCTAGGGTAAAAAAAATTTAGTGTGAACTTAAAAAAAAATAAAAAATAAAATACAAGGCCCTAGCATAAAATAAAAAATCACACAACAACCCACTTAAGTGTTGGTTGGGTATTCATGAAACTCTTGGGGTAACTGGAGAGAGTAAGGATCTAAATAAACTCAGGGATTTAAAAAAAAAAAACATTGCAAGGAAGAAATTGACTCCTAATGTGTGAAAGAACACAAGACATTAAATAAATAAACAAGCGGGGGGGGGGATTAATAAAAATAGGGATTAATTACTCTTTTATTATTTCTTTATGAGACATTATACATCTTTTGACTTTACTTAAAAAAAAAGAAAAGGAAACTTTTGTCTTTAACTTTTCTTTTTCTAGGTAATGAAATTCAAAACATTTTTTTTTACCATATTAATATAAAATACAAAAACATGTCCACCACTTAAATGATTAAATATAAAAATATGACCACCACTAAAATGAAGATTTATTTTTGTGATTATAAAATACAAAGGTAAACCACAACCCACTAAAAATGGGAAGCTTCATTAATATAGTTAATTTGAAGGCTATTAAGTAAATATATATATATAATAAATGAAAAGATTTATTTAGTGCATTTACCTTTTAGGTTTTTTAAAAAAGAAGGGGGGGGGAAATGAGCTTTAAGAAAAAGAAAATAATTTATGGAAAAGGTAGGGATGCGTGACACTTGAAAAAGAGGGGAATTTTTAGGGTTTGATTAAAAAAAACTTAAAAGAAACGGGATTTAGGGTTTTTGAAGAAAAACCTAATGGGATTAGGGCAAAAGGAGGATAAAATACATGAGATGGGGAGAAAGAGGGGGATTTTTTCTTCAGCTATTAGGTATTGTTATGCTGCCAGACTAGAGACTGGACTGATTGCTTGTAGGAGTTGGGGATTTCTCAGCTGACTTGAGTGGTAGCTCATCCTTGGAGGCGAGCTGGGAAGCTAGGCTACTATCTAGGTTGTGTGTGGCCCCTTTGCGGCTCGGGGGGCTAAGGGGGAAGGAGAGTACCCCTAGCGTTTGGCTGGGAGGTACCGGTGAGTCATCTACGATCGGCAAGCAGGAGTAGGAGCGGCAGGAGCAAAAGAATCATTTGCTGCAAGCGATAAGGGCACAGGTATGTCATTCGTATTTGAGCGTTATAAATCTCTGGGCATTTATGTCTTGTTGTGCGTGTTTATAAACTGTAGTTTTAATGGCTAATGTGCAAATTTGTAGTTTCAGTGGTTATGGTGTGAGCCATGTCTAAAATCTGTAGTTTTAATCGTTGGTGGTGTAAACTTGTAGCTTTAATGGTTATTTAACTTTTCCCCTTTTTCTTTCATATTTTGTACAGTTTAGGGTTTCTGGTAAGTTGGCTTGGGTTTATGGTTATTGCCTTCGGGTCCCTGGGCGTTGATTTAGGACGTTGAAATCTACTCTGGGCATTTATATTTTTGTCGGTGGCTTCCTTGATTGTGGGCATTCCTATTTGTGACTGGGGCATGAGATTATTGCTGGCTTTTACTCTCTGTGGTGTTAAATCTCACCGAGGGCGCTTTAATCCTAACTGAAATCGTTTTTTTTTTATAGTGATTGTAGGCGTTTTTTTTTCCTTGTATGTTGGGAGACTAATTTAACAGCTGGACGAGAACCCACTATGCATCCCTCCTGAGTATCGAAATTTAAAGCTCAGTACCTGAGTCCAAGCTCCGCGTCCTTACAGTCTTTATTGCGTCTCTACTGCATTTTTTTTAACCTGTAGCAGACCACTTATTAAAATGAGAAATTACCTGAGCAAGACCAGCGTCTTAAAAATGTTTATATGTACCCTTAGATAGTGCTTTACATGGTACTTAAAGCAGGTACTAGAAGCGATTAAATTCTTCCCTTAAGTATTTCGTTCACGACCTTTTCAGCACACACCTAGACAATTGGACAATAACAGATTATTGTTTTTATCACACTGTTTAACCTTTTGCTCCATGTTTGTATCCAATGAAATGTACCTTATTTTAAAAGAGAAAGGTGAGCGAATGTAATGGAAATGAGATTAAATTTGTGATGGAGGTTTGCCCAAAAATAATAGGTGTGTGTGTCATTCATTTAGCTATTGAGAATAGAGCATTCAAACATGAAAGAACTCGAGCCTTTAAGCAAGAAGCATAGCCAATCCTTGTGTAACTGTGAATTTGATTCTTCCTTCCTATCTCTTGGCATTTCCTTTCCTTGAACGAACTTAAAACGCTCAACCTACCTACGCTCGACCTTCCTTTCAGACCTACGCTCGACCTGCCTACACTCGACCTGCCTTTCAGACCTTGTGCACTCTAGTCTAACCTATTCCTTGGTCATTCCTCTGTCCATTTTCCTTCTGTCAGTTAGTCTTCTGAGGTCGTTTAGATTTCATTCCTTACCCACGACCCTAGACCTGTTTTGCGAGTTGCATACGCTCGCACATACCAACCATCATTCTTCCTCACAACGAAAAACCCTAATCGTAAGCTAAACCCTAATTTCTATTGCAGCCAGTCTTATAATGATATTTTATACTCGAAAGCCCCTAGTTTTAGAAAAAATTATATTGGCCTTCCTAGTTCAGAAAATATTATATTCCTTAGGTTGCCGCCTCAATTTCTTTTTAATAAGAAAATTTTATATTTTAGTCTTTTCCATTTTCAAAAAGGGTTACACTCCGTGTGGTAGCCGACTCAATTTTTAATTAAGAAAAACTGATATTCTATCCTTTTCTAATCCCCCCCCGAAAAAAAAATGCTCGCATAGTAGCTAGCGTCAGTCCATGGAATACCCAAGTACGCTGCCCAACGCTCTGCTACATAATATCGTTGGTGGGTGTGTGGTTGACAGCATGTGGCCTGTTTTAGGTCCAAATTAAACTTCCTTTTGACAACTGCCTCAATCATGACTCCTTTTGCATGCAAGGTCATCCTAAATGGCTGCCAGGTGGTCGTTACTTTGGGGTAGCATTAGTGTAATTCAGTACCATCAATGTTATGCGTAGGATGTTCTTTTATATTGTCTTTTTAAATATTGTCATTTTCGGGTATTAGCATCCTTAAGTATTGTTTGTTTTATATATATATGCCTTTTAAAAACATTGGTACTTTAAACACTGTCATACCTATAGTGTTATTGTTAATTATGGTTGTTTTAACTATGAGGATTATTGTTATGGTTAAATATGATGTTAATAAAAATATGATGTTATTTTTATATTGTCCTTAAAAATGTTGTCCTTGTTAGATCTTAGCATTTCTAATTATTGTTATTTTTATATATGTGCCTTCAAAAATATTGTTATTTCAACCATTGTCATATTAAATGGGGTTATTGTTATTTAATTGGTTTTTGCTTAATTGTTATGAAATTGCCAAGATGTTATTAATTACTATTGAATTGGGGGTGAAGCGTGACTGTAATGATTGGTTACCTATGGAAAATTAGGTAATGTGATGTTATTATTGCTT
>ML821201.1:165786-188100 GCA_009831015.1 Picea engelmannii
TTTAAAAGAGAAAGGTGAGCGAATGTAATGGAAATGAGATTAAATTTGTGATGGAGGTTTGCCCAAAAATAATAGGTGTGTGTGTCATTCATTTAGCTATTGAGAATAGAGCATTCAAACATGAAAGAACTCGAGCCTTTAAGAAAGAAGCATAGCCAAGCCTTGTGTAACTGTGCATTTGATTCTTCCTTCCTATCTCTTGGCATTTCCTTTCCCTGAGCGAACTTAAAACTCTCAACCTGCCTATGGTCGACCTGCCTTTCAGACCTACGCTCGACCTACCTACACTCGACCTGCCTTTCAGACCTTGTGCACTCTAGTCTAACCTATTCCTTGGTCATTCCTCTGTCCATTTTCCTTCTGTCAGTTAGTCTTCTTAGGTCGTTTAGACTTCATTCCTTACCCAAAGCCCTAGACTTGATTTGTGAGTTGCATACGCTCGCACATACCAACCATCATTCTTCCTCACAACGAAAAACCCTAATCGTAAGCTAAACCCTAATTTCTATTGCAGCCAGTCTTATAATGATATTTTATACTCTAATGCCCTAGTTTCAGAAAAAATTATATTGGCCTTCCTAGTTCAGAAAAGATTATATTCCTGAGGTTGTAGCCTCAATTTCTTTTTAATAAGAAAAAATTATATTTTAGTCTTTTCCATTTTCAAAAAGGGTTACACTTCGTGTGGTAGCCGACTCAATTTTTAATTAAGAAAAACTGATATTCTGTCCTTTTCTAATCCCCCCCCAAAGAAAAACGCTCGTATAGTAGCTAGCACCGGTCCATAGAATACCCAAGTACACTGCCCAACGCTCTGTTACATGATATCGCTGGTGGGTGTGCGGTTGACAACACGCGGCCTGTTTTAGGTCCAAATTAAACTTCCTTTTGACAGTTGCCTCGATCGTGACTACTTTTGCATGCAAGGTCATCCTAAATGGTTGCCAGGTGGTCGTTACATTGGGGTAGCATTAGTGTAATTCAGTACCATCAATGCTATGCGTAGGATGTTCTTTTATATTGTCTTTTTAAATATTTTCATTTTCGGGTATTAGCATCCTTAATTATTGTTTGTTTTATATATATGCCTTTTAAAAACATTGGTACTTTAAACACTGTCATAGCTATAGTGTTATTGTTATATATGGTCATTTTAACTATGAGGATTATTGTTAAGGTTAAATATGATGTTATTTATATATTGTTCTTAAAAATGTTGTCCTTGTTAGATCTTAGCATTTCTAATTATTGTTATTTTTATATATGTGCCTTCAAAAATATTGTTATTTCAACCATTGTCATATTAAATAGGGTTATTGTTATTTAATTGGTTTTTGCTTAATTGTTATGAAATTGCCAAGATGTTATTAATTAATATTGAATTGGGGGTGAAGCGTGACTGTAATGATTGGTTACGTATGGAAAATTAGGTAATGTGATATTATTATTCCTTAAAGGTAATGAGAATGGTTAATTGTTATTCAATTTGTTATTTAATTGGTATGGATAATTGTTACGAAATTGCCAAGATTTTTTTAGTTACTATTGAATTGGGGGTGAAGCGTGAATGTAATGTTATGGTTACTTGTTGCATTGTTATTGAAATGTTGATTATTAAATTGTCGTTTAGTTGGCGTGAAATGGTCCATATTGCTAAGTTTGGAAGGCATTAAAATGTAACTGCAATGTTATTTAATCAATTGTTATTATATGGTCATTTAGTTATTATTACAATATTAGTTAGTTGCAAGGTTAATTAGGTAATTGCTAGTAGAAGGTTAAATTGCAAGTCCTTATATCATAATGTAATAAATCTAGCGTTCAAATTATGGCAATTGTGGTAAGGATAAGGTAGTTTCAATGAAAGGGATTATTGTTAGGTTATTTGATTTTAAATATGCAATGGTGTTGTCTTCGTGGTAAGGAAATGATATATTTAATTTGAAGGGATATTGTTAGGATAAGTTGATTTAAGATATACCTTGGTGTTGTCATTATGAAAAAGTTAATGTAGTTGTATTTTTATGGAGGTCACCTATTGATGGAGGTGCCTGTATTGCGCAAAGTCAAGGTGATATAATTTAATGCATTTATTAGTTCATGATAACAGAATTGTAAAGGTTATTGTTAAAGACGAACTTATATGATTGAAATGTTCTTGAATTAAGCACAAAATAATTATTCTAAGTTAGTAAAGGAAGGGTGTGGTTCTTAAAATTAATGTGGTACTGGGTTGGTAAACCTTCCTTGTGCTTGGTCTGCTTGTGTCGGGCGGGAGGTAGACAGCCCCTTGTAGCCTTAGTATTGATGTCTCTGTGTGTGTTTTTCTGTGTAAGGAATCCAGTGTCGTATCAAGAGTCTCAGGCCCTTTAAAGGCAAGGTTTCCACTCTTTTGACACACCTGAGGGGCTTACTAGTTTCTGCCTGAGCAGTTGGCCAGGAGCCTATATGACCTTCTCTCTCTCCGAAGCAAAGGACTATGATTAAACGCCCTGCTTTTTTGTGCAGAAATAGTAAACTCCGCTACTATGGATTCTTCCATCCATGACGGTATTGTACGTAACACCTTGTGTGGTTTTCTTCTTACAGCTACTTGTTGTGCACCTTATGTCATTGGTCGTTAATGCTTGCAGTTCTTGTTGTGCACCTTATGTCATTGGTCGTTAATGCTTGCAGTTCTTGTTGTGCGCCTTATGTCATTGGTCATTAATGCTTGCAATTCTTGTTGTGCACCTTGCGTCTTCTTGTTGTGATCATTTTGGTTGCATCTTTTCAGTCATCGGGTGGAGATGTAGAGTCCGGTGTGTCTGTTTCCCCTCCTACACGTGTGCACACACTTTAAAAAAAAAAAAATTTTCTCTTGTTATCAGCGTTGTTGTCGTAACGAGGAGGTCGTTACAAGACCAATCGCCTCAAATCATATGCCCCTACAACCTCAAGTACATCTAGAGCCATTTGAAAAATGGGCTCTAGATTTTGTAGGACCCATCAATCCACCTTCTAAGGGTAAAACGTACATCTTAGTATGTACTGACTATGTGACCAAATAGGCTGAAGCAAAGGCACTTGTTCAGGCAACTGAGCAAACAGTGGTAAATTTCCTTTTTGAAGAAATCTTTGTCAGGTATGGAGTGCCTAGAGAAATCGTAATAGACCAAGGTACTCAATTTACTTCAAGACTGGTTCAAGACATCACCGAAAAATATCAAATCAAGCATAGGAGAAGTACACCCTACCATCCACAGGCCAATGGCCAAGTGGAATCTACAAATAAAATTCTGGAGGGAATTATCACTAAAACAATGGCAATGAACAAAAAGAATTGGGAGGAAAAGCTAAAGGATTCTCTGTCTTATATCAATAAAGAGTTTCATAAAATGAAAACTCAGAGCTTGTCCTTAATTTTAGTCTGCTATCATGAAATGAAATTGATACGATGATGGCAGAGAGAATAGGTTCTGTTATGATAGACGATAGTCATGTTTGCAGGGTCCAAGGACATGTCACAAAGAGTTCAGATAGTGGTCTATAGATTAGGCTTGTTCCAGTTGAAGATTATTTTCCCGATGAACATTTATTTTCAATTTCAATATTGGATCCATTGTATGCTGATTTAGCTAATTATCTCTCTATAGGAAAGACACCTCCATCTTTCACTTAAAAGGAGAAGACAAGACTCATCAAGAAAAGTGACATATACTCATGGGTTAATGGAGATCTATTTTACACTGGTTATGATATGATTATTAGAAGATGTGTAAGAAATGATGAAATAATTGATATATTAAAATCTTTCCATGATGAACCTTGTGGTGGGCATTTTGCAGCAAAATGGACAACATTCAACATCCTCAGTCTTGGCTATTATTGACCATCAATTTTCAAGGATTTCAAGAAATATGTAAGAAGTTGTGATAGTTTCCAACACATGGGTAGACCATCTGCCTCAGATCAGATGCCCCTACAACCTCAAGTACATCTAGAGCCATTTGAAAAATGGGCTCTAGATTTTGTAGGACCCATAAATCCACCTTCTAAGGGTAAAACATACATCTTAGTATGTACTGACTATGTGACCAAATAGGCTGAAGCAAAGGCACTTGTTCGGGCAACTGAGCAAACAGTGGTAAATTTCCTTTTTGAAGAAATCTTTGTCAGGTATGGAGTGCCTAGAGAAATCGTAACAGACCAAGGTACTCAATTTACTTCAAGACTGGTTCAAGACATCACCGAAAAATATCAAATCAAGCATAGGAGAAGTACACCCTACCATCCACAGGCCAATGGCCAAGTGGAATCTACAAATAAAATTATGGAGGGAATTATCACTAAAACAATGGCAATGAACAGAAAGAATTGGGAGGAAAAGCTAAAGGATTCTCTGTCTTATATGAATAAAGAGTTTCATAAAATGAAAATTCAGAGCCTGTCCTTAATTTTAGTCTGCTATCATGAAATGAAATTGATACGATGATGGAAGAGAGAATAGGTTCTGTTATGATAGACGATAGTCATGTTTGCAGGGTCCAAGGACGTGTCACAAAGAGTTCAGATAGTCGTCTATAGATTAGGCTTATTCCAGTTGAAGATTATTTTCCCGATGAACATTTATTTTCAATTTCAATATTGGATCCATGGTATGCTGATTTAGCTAATTATCTCTCTATAGGAAAGACACCTCCATCTTTCACTTAAAAGGAGAAGACAAGACTCATCAAGAAAAGTGCCAGATACTCATGGGTTAATGGAGATTTATTTTACACTGGTTATGATATGATTATTAGAAGATGTGTAAGAAATGATGAAATAATTGATATATTAAAATCTTTCCATGATGAACCTTGTGGTGGGCATTTTGCAGCAAAACGGACAACATTCAACATCCTCAGTCTTGCCTATTATTGACCATCAATTTTCAAGGATTTCAAGAAATATGTAAGAAGTTGTGACAGTTTCCAACACATGGGTAGACCATCTGCCTCAGATCAGATGCCCCTACATCCTCAAGTACATCTAGAGCCATTTGAAAAATGGGCTCTAGATTTTGTAGGACCCATCAATCCACCTTCTAAGGGTAAAACGTACATCTTAGTATGTACTAAATATGTGACCAAATTGGCCGAAGCAAAGGAACTTGTTCGGGAAACTGAGAAAACAGTGGTAAATTTCCTTTTTGAAGAAATCTTTGTCAGGTATGGAGTGCCTAGAGAAATCGTAACAGACCAAGGTACTCAATTTACTTCAAGACTGGTTCAAGACATCACCAAAAAATATCAAATAAAGCATAGGAGAAGTAAACCTTACCATCCACAGGCCAATGGCCAAGTGGAATCTACAAATAAAACTCTGGAGGGAATTATCACTAAAATAGTGGCAATGAACAGAAAGAATAGGGAGGAAAAGCTAAAGGATGCTCTTTGGGCATACAGAATCACATGGAACGATACAATAGGATTTACACCATATCAACTGGTGTATGGGAAAGAGGTAATGCTTCCTATTGAATTTCAGATACACACTTCTAAAATGGCTATAGATTTAGGCATTGATCTCAATGAAGATCAAAAGGAAAGGATCATGCAATTGAACCAATTAGATGAAATGAGGCAGCAAGCTGAAGAAAGAACCATCTTCATGAAAAAACAAAGGAAGCATTGGCATGACGCACACATTAAGAAGAAAGAGTTTAAAGAAGGTGACTGGGCTTTACTGTTTGACTCTAAATTCAAAGATCATAAAGCCAAGTTCACAACACATTGGATGGGCCCCTATGAAATAGTTCAAGTTTTTGAAAATGGATCAGTCAAACTTACTACAATTGACCAAGCAGATAGAACCTTTATTGTCAATGGACATAGGTTGAAGATCTATCATAAGCCCATCAACAAAGAAGACTTCATTCAAACTGTATCTCAACAACAGGCGGTTGAGATAGAACAACCAACAACTGTGATATCTCTACCTTAGTTATTTCAATTTCTTAAAAAATAAAAAATAAAAATTGATCAAAAAAATAAAATTTAAAAATAAATAAATAAAACAGTTTAGATGTGAAAACCAGCCTCTGGCACATTCTAAACTAGAATTCTTATAGGAAAACCAAGCAATTGGCCAGTAAGAATTCATTGTTTTTAATTTCCTGTTTGTCAAAATTTCCATAATGACTTGAGGACAAGTTAATCAATTAGTGGGGGAGAAGAAATAGTGGATTTTCCCTATTTTTCATCTCCTCGTTCTCAATTTTTCAATAAATAATTTGTTTCAGTAATTGATTGTTTCAATAAGAAGGAGTTGTTATGTTCTAATCAATAAAGGGACCTGTTCAAGCAAAATATGCAGTGGGACTTGTTTAAACATGATTATGAGGGACCTGTTCAAGCAAAATATGCAGAGGGACCTGTTCAAAGGCTACATCAATAACACAAATAGCAGAGGTACATGTTCAAAGACTACATCAAAGGCACACAAGGCTACATCAACAATTTTCGAAGGTTTCCTATCGGAATTTACTCAAGGTTGCATTAACACCAAGAAGAATAGAAGTTGCATCAACATGAGTTTTCAGATTTAAAGGGACCTGTTTATACTCATTTTCAAGGGACTTGTTTTAGAAGACAAGGATCAGTTACATTTGCACAAAGCCAATCAGATCACACCTATACAAATCAGTTACACCTACAAAAAGAAACAATCAAGACTGTATCAGCCAACAAGTGTAATGGATTGTAAGATTTTTGTTTTTAGTACTTAAATTCCTAGATTATTTTAGTGTTAAATAATTAATCTATGATTTCTTATTATCAATTTCATAACCTATATCCATCCATAGCCATACTCCTAAGCATTTTTTACCTATGAAACCATAAGCTATCCTATATGCCTAATGGTTTTATAAGTTTTCTATACCCCTCATCACCTATTTCTATACGCTCATTTCTATTTCTATATACCTATCACCACTTATATATTTCACCACTACACATCTCAACCTATCACTAGCCATATCCCTTAAACCTTTTCAAAACTCATGATTTTAAAAAGAAATCTACCTCTGCTAACAAAATATCAATCTAATGAGAGCATTTCAATCTTTCCAACTACCAGAAGTACAAAAACTGGTCTTCACACCTTTCTCCATTTATGAGGGTATTCACCATGATTTTACTTTCAACACGTCCGCCCATGATTTCATTTCTCTGCCAACATGACTTGCATACTCTGCTACCATGATTACGTTTTCTACGGACCACTATCTGAACTCTTTGTGACACGTCCTTGGACCCTGCAAATAGGACTACGGTCTATCATAACATAACCTATTCTCTTTGCCATCATCATATCAATTTCATTTCATGATAGCAGACTAAAATTAAGGACAGGCTCTGAGTTTTCATAAAAATGAAAACTCAGAGCTTGTCCTTAATTTTAGTCTTCTATCATGAAATGAAATTGATACGGTGATGGCGGAGAGAATAGGTTCTGTTATGATAGACCGTAGTCCTATTTGCAGGGTCCAAGGACGTGTCACAAAGAGTTCAGATAGTGGTCTGTAGAAAATGTAATCACGGTAGCAGAGTATGCAGGTCGTGTTGGTAGAGAAATGAAATCATGGACGGACGTGTTGAAAGTAAAATCATGGTGAATACCCTCATAAATGGAGAAAGGTGGGAAGACCGGTTTTTGTACTTCTGGTAGTTGGAAGGATTGAAGTGCTCTCATTAGATTGATATTTTGTTAGCAGATGTAGATTTTTTTTTTAAATCATGAGTTTTGAAAAGGTTTAAGGGATATGTCTA
Organism: Picea engelmannii; assembly: GCA_009831015.1. NCBI lineage: Eukaryota > Viridiplantae > Streptophyta > Pinopsida > Pinales > Pinaceae > Picea > Picea engelmannii. Next base: position 173,583 of record ML821201.1, read on the forward strand.
GTGATAGGTTGAGATGTGTAGTGGTGAAATATATAAGTGGAAATAGGTATATAGAAATAGAAATGAACGTATAGAAATAGGTGATGAGGGGTATAGAAAACTTATAAAACCATTAGGCATATAGGATGGCTTATGGTTTCATAGGTAAAAATGCTTAGGAGTATGGCTATGGATGGATATAGGTTATGAAATTGATAATAAGAAATCATAGATTAATTATTTAACACTAAAATAATCTAGGAATTTAAGTACTAAAACCAAAAATCTTACATTCATTACACTTGTTGGTTGATATAGTCTTGATTGTTTCTTTTTGTAGGTGTAACTGATTTGTATAGGTGTGATATGATTGGCTTTGTGCAAATGTAACTGATCCTTGTCTTCTAAACCAGGTCCCTTGAAAATGAGTATAAACAAGTCCCTTTAAATCTGAAAAGTCATGTTGATGCAGCTTCTATTCTTCTTGGTGTTAATGCAGCCTTGTGTAAATTCTGATAGGCAACCTTCGAAAATTGTTGATGTAGCCTTGTGTGCCTTTGATGTGGTCTTTGAACAGGTAACTCTGTTGTTTGTGTTATTGATTTAGCCTTTGAATAGGTCCCTCTGCATATTTTTCTTGAACAGGTCCCTCATAATCATGTTTAAACAAGTCCCACTGCATATTTTGCTTGAACAGGTCCCTTTACTGATTAGAACATAACAACTCCTTCTTATTGAAACAATCAATTACTGAAACAAATTCCTTATTGAAAAATTGAGAATGAGGAGATGAAAAATAGGGAAAATTCATTGTTTCTTCTCCCCCACTAATTGATTGACTTGTCCTCGAGTCATTATGGAAATTTTGACAAACAGGAAATTAAAAACAATGAATTCTTACCTGCGAATTGCTTGTTTTTCCTATAAGAATTCTGGCTTAGAATATGTCAGAGGCTGGTTTTCACATCTAAACCATTATTATTATTATTATTTTTATTTATTTATTTATTTATTTTTTGATATTTTTTTTTTATTTTTAAGAAATTGAAATAACTAAGGTAGAGATATCACAGTTGTTGGTTGTGCTATCTCAACCTCCTGTTGTTGAGATACAGTTTGAATGAAGTCTTCTTTGATGATGGGCTTATGATAGATCTTCAACCTATGTCCATTGACAATAAAGGTTCTGTCTGCTTGGTCAATTGTAGTAAGTTTGACTGATCCATTTTCAAAAACTTGAACTATTTCATAGGGGCCCATCCAATGTGTTGTGAACTTGGCTTTATGATCTTTGAATTTAGAGTCAAACAGTAAAGCCCAATCACCTTCTTTAAACTATTTCTTCTTAATGTGTGTGTCATGCCACTGCTTCCTTTGTTTTTTCATGAAGATGGTTCTTTCTTCAGCTTGCTGCCTCATTTCATCTAATTGGTTCAATTTCATGATCCTTTCCTTTTGATCTTCATTGAGATCAATGCCTAAATCTACAGCCATTTTAGAAGTATGTATCTGAAATTCAATAGGAAGCATTACCTCTTTCCCATACACCAGTTGATATGGTGTAAATCCTATTGTATCGTTCCATGTGATTATGTATGCCCAGAGAGCATCCTTTAGCTTTTCCTCCCAATTCTTTATGTTCATTGCCACTATTTTAGTGATAATTCCCTCCAGAGTTTTATTTGTAGATTCCACTTGGCCATTGGCCTGTGGATGGTAGGGTGTACTTCTCCTATGCTTGATTTGATATTTTTCGGTGATGTCTTGAACCAGTCTTGAAGTAAACTGAGTACCTTGGTCTGTTACGATTTCTCTAGGCACTCCATACCTGACAAAGATTTCTTCAAAAAGGAAATTTACCACTATTTACTCAGTTTCCTAGACAAGTGCCTTTGCTTCGACCCATTTGGTCACATATTCAGTACATACTAAGATGTACATTTTACCCTTAGAAGGTGGATTGATGGGTCCTACAAAATCTAGCGCCCATTTTTCAAATGGCTCTAGATGTACTTGAGGTTGTAGGGGCATCTGATATGAGGCAGATGGTCTACCCATGTGTTGGAAATTGTCACAACTTCTTACATATTTCTTGAAATCCTTGAAAATTGATGGTCAATAATAGCCAAGACTGAGGATGTTGAATGTTGTCTGTTTTGTTGCAAAATGCCCACCACAAGGTTTATCATGGAAATATTTTAATATATCAATTATTTCATCATTTCTTACACATCTTCTAATAATCATATCATAACCAGTGTAAAATAAATCCCCTTTAACCCATGAGTATCTGGCACTTTTCTTGATGAGTCTTGTCTTCTCCTTTTAAGTGAAAGATGGAGGTGTCTTTCCTGTAGAGAGATAATTAGCTAAATCAGCATACCATGGATCCAATATTGAAATTGCAAATAAATGTTCATCGGGAAAATAATCTTTAACTGGAACAAGCCTAATCTATAGACCACTATCTGAACTCTTTGTGACACGTCCTTGGACCCTGCAAACATGACTATCGTCTATCATAACATAACCTATTCTCTCTGACATCATCGTATCAATTTCATTTCATGATAGCAAACTAAAATTAAGGACAGGCTCTGAGTTTTCATTTTATGAAACTCTTTATTCATATAAGACAGAAAAAAAAGAAAAAACTCGTTGTTATAATTCAGGTGCTGAGTTTTAAAATAGAAAGGTCGAGAGTATAGGTATCCAGTTGCCAATATACATTGAGAAGACATAGGCATTGAATATTATCCAGAAGATTAGCCCAGAATTTCGAATTTCGCCCAAAAATTGAAGCCAACTCAGAACTTTAAGGTCAGCTCAGTGGCATGCAACAGAAGAGTTAATAAGTTAAAACCTTGGTTGAATTTCTGTTTCATGGAATATAGTCAAAGAGGTGTAGAACAAAGATTTTTTTTTTTCAAATGGTAGAGAGGGCAGAGCCTGAGAAATTTGATAGCTTGAAATATCATGAAGACTATGTTAAAGTTTTGAGGGAAAAAAAGTGGCTACCTTTCCTAGAAAAATTCAATGGGAACAATGAAGAAGTTACAAAACAGTTTGCAGTCTCATTTAATGGAGAAAAATCTTTGATAGGAAATCATTCTTTCAGAATTTTAGAAGACACAATAGCTCAGTCAATAAACATTAGTCCAAAGGGGGGAAAATATTTTAAAACCATGCAGTTTAAAGAAAAATCATGGACCCAATTTATGTCTAGATCAAGAGTTTCCTCTGTAAATTGGAAAAATAGAGTGCCTAGGAGTTGGTTACTCCATCCATGGGATGAAATCGTATATATCCTCCAAAATTTTGTCACATGTGAAGGAAGATACAATATAGTATTCCTGTATCACATCAAAATATTGTTGCACTTAAAAGGCCAATGCACCATCAGTTTGACTTATTTTCTTTTACAAAGTCTAACCAAGATGTCAAAGACTATTCAGAAACAGAAGGATAATGAGGATAAAATCTTGTGTCATTTTGGTTTGATTAAAATTTCAATTGAATCTAAATTGCGAAGGAGAGGAATAACATGGGAAGGATTTTTAATTTCCAACAAAATGAAAACCAAAGAAGATGAACAAGGAAAACAGGGCAATACAAAATTTATGGTTGATATGGATGGAATAAATAAGGAGACTCCTGTATTCATATTAAGCATTGTTGCTCAACCCAGTAGTAGTGTGAAAACAAGAAGAATGAGGCAAGAAGATGCCAAGAAAATTGCAAAAGACAAAATTTTCACTTCCTATACAAGAAGATCAAGGAGGGTTAAAGGAAAGAAACTACAAGATGATCGGCCAGAACGAGATATAAATATACCAATAGAAATTGAAAGCAATGATGATCTATAACCAGAACAAGATGCATAAATGGAAATTGACAATAATAGGAAAGAAAGAAAAGAGCCATCACTTTCAAACAGAAAACAGAGGGAGCTAGAAAAACAAATTCAAGACTTGAAAGAAAAAATCATGGAACTAGATATGTTAGAAAGAGTTATAAAGAAATAAAATAAAGCATTAAGAGCCTAGAGCAGGAAGATTCAGTGAAAAAATGAAAAAATGAAAAGGAAAGTTAAAGAACTCAAAACTGATCAAATTGAGTTCTGCAAATGGGCAACAAAATATACACAGAAAAAGGCTCTCAAAGAAAAATACAAGAACATGAATAATGAGTTTCAAGCTTAGATGAATGTAGATGTCTTGCTACAAGAAGCAAAAGCAGGATAAAAAGGAAGCACATCAGGTTGGTATGAGGACATGCCAAATCATTGAGTTTGGGGGTATGTTGGTTTCATTCTTTGGCCTATCTTTTGTCCTAAAATCCCATCATTATCCACCATTTTCTTCACTAAACCTCCATAAATCCCTCATATTTTATTGAAATTGATTAATATAGTATCATGATTTTTATTTCTACATTAAAATCGATTTATGGAATTTTTGTGTTAAAAATTGAAATTTTCAAAAAAATTACAGATGCGGTAACTTCCTGTAAATGCTTTATGTTATGACATGTGGCATAACAGGTAGACAAAAACGAAGGACATGGGCTTGATCTGGAATGTACACAGATGGTGAAAAATCTATCGAGCCTCAGATTCGAAGTTCCTAAATATTTGGTCAACGCTGGTGAAACCCAGCTAGTCTAACAGAAAAATCTGAATCATAAATGAGTAGGCTTGATATTTTTCTTATGCTTAGGAATTCAAACTAATTCAACCTACTTTGGGGATTAGTTAGGTTTTTATGGAACGAAAATATCCTCCTTTTGTAATTTTGTGATAAATAAGTAATAGAAACATGTAATAGGAGGATATGATATGTTAGTGATGCAAAGAAAAGACAGGAGACTATGTACAAGCTTCAAAACTCTGTTTTGATATAACTAATTTATAGACTTTGATATATCATTCATGGTGTTATGATTTAGTATTTTCATCATTTGAAGTTGTTTTTTTCAAGTGTGCTTGCAAGCATGGAGGGGCCCCCATGTTATGTTGGTACACTTTTCTTCACGATTCGTTAGATTCATATATTCAGATCTGAGTTAATATTTTTTATTTAATATTCATGCTGTGAGTTCATAGATTTCAATTAAGTTGTGTTTATAATTCCAATCATCATTTCTATTTCATGGCTCATGGTTATAATTGAAGGATTCAATTACTAGATTAATGAGAAGTCCTTGTAAGAGGGTTTAATTGTGTATTGAATTCAAGATTATCTCTGTGGTCTTTTTTTTAATGCATTTCATTTAAATGTGCTGATTTGGAAGAGCTTTTGTGAACTAAAACCTTGTAAAAGGATTGAAATCTCAGACAATTGTGAGCACTCTGTTTTTAGGATGCTAGATCATATTTAATTAAAGGAGTGTTTAAAGTGTGTGAGGAACCAAATATCAAACTCTTGTAAAAAGAGTGTTGGAACCTGCTACAGTAAACCTTCATCTAGGAAATCCGATCCTTCTAGGTCTATATACTTTAGACAAGTGCCTCTAAGAATACCTACCTTGGTTCACAATAAATTTAATCCTAATCTAGAGCAGTAGATTGGACCAAACATTCTCCATGATATGAATAATTATGCAGTTGAAAATACTTTCTCATGCCCAACAACCATGTCTCTGCATCTTCATCCTTCTTTTTCTCACTCATCATCAAATGTAGGAGGTTTGATTTCATTCATTTATCCCCGTAGCTCATCCACCCCAAACCTCTTATACTTCCTTACAGGGGATGGACTTGATTTGTTGTGTGTTCTCTTATTGGAATGCCTCGGGGAGTGATGGTGATGTATGCTAACACTTATTGTTCTTCTTTTCTCATCAGGAGACTTATGACTTCTTGATTTGCTTGAGCCACTCTCCTTATCCAATTTCTTTTCTATTCTAATCAATCTTTACATTGACTTCATGTTGAAGTCCTCTTATTTCTCCTTGGCTCTGATTAGCCCTTCATTATCATCTTTATGGCTTTGGACATCCTTCTGTAAATTTTTAATGGTCCCTACCATATTCATGTTTTCATCCCTTCCTTCTCCATGCCCATTGGAGTTTGTTCCTTCAATGCCCAAATGGACATCCATTCCTCTAATATCATCTTCCTCGTTGTAATTTCCTTGTGTATATTCCATTCCTCTAGAATCTATGTTGATCTTGATCTGATCTCTTTGTTGTTAACTCTGCAAAATGTGCATCCAACAAAACTTTGTCAGGCTAACTATTTCAATAATTTCATGAAAAATATGAACCATTCTGGTTCAATAATATATCAAAAATCTTTCTTCTAATTTCTTAGAAAATTGAATTCCCAGATCAATTTTTTGGGTGAATATTTCTATTCTATTGTCTAAGACCTTTCCAACCCCTACTCCCATGCTCAATTCTAAGTCTCGAGTAGAATGTTATGGCTATTTGAAAATTGCCCATTAATATTTTTTTGCTCACCCTTCAACTTGGCGCAACGCTATGCTGTAATTATGCATTTTTGCACCTAACACATATTTCATTAAATTTTGAAATATTCAGTGGATCTAGAATTTTAGAACTTTATCTAGATTGAGTTTTTTCAAAAAAGGAATTAGAAAATCATTTAATTCAAATGTATATATTCACCATTTTTTTGTTATAAAAGTATCATTATAAACTCTCATGTATCATTATAACTTATTCTTATTCTTATTATTTATATTTTTCTATTGAATGTTAAATGGATCTAGATCACAATAGTGGATCTTGATTTAGCTACATCTTAACTTGTGTCTTAAGTAAAAGAATGGATCTAAATAAAAAAGAATAGATCTAGAATTTTGAATTGTGTTTTTTCAAATTGTGGAATTAAAAAATTGCTTGGTTAACTACTTTTGTATATATTCACCATTGCTTTGATAAATTTATGGATAAACTATATAAAATCAAATTTACATAAACTTGCATAAGCAAATCTATGTCTTTTTTATATATTCACCATTGTTTTGATAAATTTATCGATAAACTATATAAAATCAAATTTACATAAACTTGCATAAGCAAATCTAAGTCTTAGACTTGGATTCCTTACGTTATTTATGTTAATATTATTTATAACTTGTATTATTAACTAAGTTGATTAGTATTATTTAATGATAATATTGTGTCTCTTACTATTATTAACCAATTTAATTATAATTCAATATACTAACTAATGTCAATTTAATTATAATTCAATATAATAACTAACAAATAATACCAATCAACTTAGCATACTAACTCAACATAACATTATGTTTGTTGAGTTAGTATGCTAAGTTGATTGGTATTATTTAATGTTATTAATAACATTGTGCCTCTTAATATTATTAACCAATTTAAGTATGGTTCAATATACTAACTAATGTCAATTTAATTATAATTCAATATACTAACTAATGTTGAGTTAGTATATAGTATAAGGTTGACACAATTTTACTATTAGTAACCAATTTAATTATAATTTAATATAATAACTAATGTTGAGTTAGTATAGGTTGGCACAATTTTAAAGTGACCTATATAAAAGCTATTTAATGACATAATACCAATGTGTTTCTTATTATTATGACAATTTTAATTCTAGATATAGTAAATAATATTTAATTATAATTTAATATACTAACTAATGTGGAGTTAGGATACTAGTAGAAGGTTGGCAGGACCTATATAAAAGCTATTTAATGACATAATACCAATGTGTTTCTTACTATTATGACAATTTTAATTCTAGACATAATAAATAATATTGTCTATATTGAATACTATATTTTATTATATTATATTTTATTATATTAGAATGTTGAAAATATTTTATAGTCTACAAAAGAAAATATATATTAAGAAAATATATATTATATGTAAGTTACTACTTATTAAGTTTATTGTTTTAACAATCAAAATCAATTATAAATTAGAATAACAACATAATTTATTTCTATTATTATTATGTATATTTTCTATTAAAAGCTAAGTTTATAAATGATTACATTATGAATAATAGATTTGTAAGAAATTTCTCACCCTAAATTTATTTAATGTCATTAATAATCAATGTCTATTACTATTATCAACCTAGATTTTAGTTATAAATTGATATTATAGTAATATTTCATTATTAAGTTTAAGTTTACTCTTGAATTCATCAAAATAAATTATGTATTAGAATAGCAATAAAATTTATTTCTACTATTATTTGTATTTTTGTATTAAAAATATAGCAAGAATTTTTTTTTCTCCTATTATTTGTATTTTTGTATTAAAAATATAGTCAAGAAAAGAAAAATAAAATATTATATGTGAGTTACTATGTATTAAGTTTATTGTTTTAACAATCAAAATCAATTATATATTAGAATAACAACATAATTTATTTCTATTATTATTATGTATATTTTTCATTAAAAGCTAAGTTGATAAAGGATTACATTATGAATAATAGATTTGTAAGAAATTTCTCACTCTAAATTTATTTAATGTCATTAATAATCAATGTCTATTACTATTATTAACTTAGATTTTAGTTATAAATTTATATTATAGTAACAATCTCAACATTGAGGTACTATAGTATGTCTAATAGAATGACACCATTTTCAAGTGATCTATAAATTTCTTTAATGGCATAATACTAATTTGTTCATTACTATTGCATTTTTAATTATTGTAGTAGTAACTAATATTTTTTGTATTGAGTAATATATTTTATTTTAGTAAGTTGGTGTCATTTTAAAGTCCACAAGAGAAAATATTTCATTATTAAGTCTAGGTTTACTCTTGAATTGATTAAAATAAATTATGAATTAAAATAACAACAAAATTTATTTTTTACCTATAAAGTTATTTAATGAAATTGATTTTAATAATGTTTAAAGTTATTTAATGAAATTGATCTTAATAATGTGTTCATAGTTTATTTTTAATTTTTTGATAAATTTCTTATCTATAAAATTATTGAATGACATTGATGTTAATATTATATTTTATTATAAGAAGTTGGAGCTTTTTTAAAGTCTAAAAGAGAAAATATTTCATTATTAAGTCTAAGTTTACCCTTGAATTGATCAAAATAAATTATGAATTAGAATAGCAACCAATTTTATTTTTATTATTATTTGTATTTTTGTATTAAAATTTAAGTATCCAAAGGGGGTTAGGGTGTGTATACCTCCGTAGACTTTACCAGTAAAATATCTGGGCACAGGAGATATGATACACCAATTTGGTGTTTGGTGGTGACCTTAAAAATAGATTATTATTATTATTATTATTATTATTATTATTATTATTATTATTATTATTATTATTATTATTATTATTATTATTATTATAGAGGTTTACTTCATCAATAATAAATTAATATATGAGAAATTTCTTACCTATAAAGTTATTTAATGAAATTTATCTTAATAATGTGTTTAATGTTTATTATTAATTTTTTTAACAATCAAAATCAATTAAGAATTATAATAGAAACAAAGTAGTACAATTTGATTTTTTTCAAATACCATAGGGGATTTGAACTAAATATTGCAAATGCTCAATGTTTATTCATGAAGTGTTAGAACATATTAATTGAAAAGAACATATTAATATTCCTCTAAAACTTAGATTCTTTACATAATTTCTATTATCATTAATATTTGTATCTTTCTATTCAAGCAAAGTTTATCAAAAATTGACTCATGAATAATAGTTTGTGTAAGAAAATTCTTACCTATAAATTTGTTTAATGACACATTAATTGTGTTTGTTACTCTCATTATCCATTTTGAAAATTGATACTAACTAACTATTTTATCTATGTTGATTATAATGTTCACACCACTTTAAAGTTTGCAAGTTGTTTAACTATCAAAATCAAATTATTATGAATTAGAATGAAAGAGAGTAGTACAATTTGATTTATATCAAATATAATAATGAATATTAGGGGAAACTCACTTGATACTATATTGCAAGGGACTATTATTTATTCATGAAGTGTTTAAACATTTTATATTGAAAATAATACCAATTAGCTACTTCAATATAGTTTTAATAGAACAAAACTAGAAAATGTTTTTAAGTGCATTATTGGATTTGATTATGCAAGGTTGATATAGTGAGAAATTATGTTGATATAAACAAAGCATTGAAAGGTTAAATATTGAATGGTGTCAAGTAATTTTCATAAAGAATCTTCAGATGAATACATTGACGTTGAGCCAAAATTTACATACATGTATTAAATAATATAAAATTCCTCAAAAAATAATATGAAAAGAATATTCGATATACAACAAACATTGAAAAAGTGTATCTTCATGTATATTATTAGATCCTTCAAAGGAAAAAGTTACATTCATGAATCATCTCCACATGATCTCATGGTATCCGCAAGTATATCAAGTACATCTTCTACACCACATTTGTTTATCTTGGTCTTCCTAGATCAAGTACAACTTCTACACCACATTTTTTTATCTTGGTCTTCTTGCAATGTTATTTCTTTGGCATCCATGCCCAAACAATGGTATTAATTGGAATAGATTCAACTTCCGTGTGATCAGGATTTGGTACTCAATATTGTTATAATATTTTTCCTGTGTATTTCCTTGAACTAGGCTTCCACCAATCAACTTTTACATCAAGAGTTTCACTTTGATCATATTGGAAGATATCCAAGGTGGATTTTTCCATCCAAATAATCTCCCCTTCATCCTCGTTTCATGATTTAACTAGGAACATCTTTCCTTTTTCAACATCAACCATAGAATTGAATGTTAGATTTGGCTTGTTGCACTTGGGTCGAACATATACTCGTTCATCTATCACATTATCAAAATCCCCATCCATAGTACTTGAGATTACATAGAGTGCATTACGGTTAGCATTGACAATTTTCCTTGTCTTAGGCCATAAATCCTTAGAAAATGAATCACTTCCTTCCACTATTATATTATCATTGTAGATTTCATCTAATGTACTAAGAACTCTTTTCCAATACTCTACTTTATTTTTCCATTCCTCTGTAACAATTGGTGAATAATCATTATCAACAATGTCTTTCCACATTTGCATGTATGATGTTATTACTTCCTTTAGTTCTTTTAAATAGACATAATTCTCTTTGGGACCTAGGAAAGATGGCTTCCTAGTGGGAAATTTAGGTCAACCTTGATCATCTACATTCCACAACTCAATTGGTTCTGGCCACTCAATATATTTGATGGATTCTTTATACCTTAGTACTGGAACATCATTTAGTACAATAAATTGGAAGTATTGGACATTAAGATGTATGACTAGTGCATTTTTTCCCTCATTGATGTATCCATTAAAGAAAATTTTGAAGTCATACACCTTGTCAATCAGTGTAGGTGGAAAAACTCATTTTTATTCAATCGTGTGATATGTATCCATCATTTCAAGTAAATAATATATGTCTTTACTTTTCAAGTTGGAAGACATTCTTCCATAGGTTCCATCTATGTCTTCATGAGTGTGTCCCACAATAAAGAACCCAACCTCAATAGTGATGAAGACACTAAGTGCAGTTAAAAGTGATAGAAACATGAAAAGATAATGATTCTTATTATCACTTGTTGCATTGTCCAACTCTAACAACAAAATAAACATTTCAATTTTTTGATATTATATGAGATAGAAAATAATCCTTGTACACTCTACATTTTGAGTAAATATTATTGTCTAGTAATTCATTTGATAGTGGGTTTCTATAACTTCCACTCTCATAAAGAAAATAACCATACATATCAAGGTATGGGTCTTCAAGGTCCCTCAAGCACTTTGCAAGGGATGTAATGGTAAATTGTGATCCCATATGTATAAATGGTAGGGAAAAATGACCAAAACCTCATGTCTTATGCCCATGTGTTAGCATACCTATCAATGATAAAGCCAAGTTTGTTCCTGCAATAGATTTCGACAAATAATCATTTGGAAACCACTCTGACATAATTATATAGGAATAGTAGCATTATCTTCCACACATAACAATCTTGTTATGTGTGTTCAATATACCTTGTGCCATTTCTTCCAACTCTTTTGTAGTTGTTGACTTCATATGTTCTTTCAACATGATACATTCACTACATTTAATGAATTTGGTATTCTTTGAGAATGCACATCTTGAAAATGAGTATTCCAGATCTTTCTCGTTGTGATATTGATGGGTAATTGATATTTTGAAGAGCCTCATTGATCTCATTTAACAAAAAACATTGTGTGTAACTAGAAGGAAATAATCTTAAAGGAGGAAACCTTCCATATTTTTCAACTTGATGTGCTTGGTTTGGTGAATAATTTGAATTGTCCATTACAATTTTGTGTAATATTTCTATGGCTTCCATGGTATGTGCACATGCTTTGCATGTGTTGGTGTTACCATGAATGGCTTTGATGTGTCCATGTTGGAAATAATGTTGGTACTTATAGAAGGTGCTCTTAGGAATCATATCTATATTGTACCATGCTTTCTTACAAATAATATTACCTTTAAATCCCATGCCCTTAAATTTTCTAACAATAGGAGATAAGCCATGGCCATGTCTTTCTGACATGACTGCATTTGAAAGGAGTGAATTCAAGACAAATTCTTGAACACCATTTTTATTTATGTGTTCCATACTCCTTCTAGCAACTGCAATGGCCTTCCTATCCACATGTTGAAGACAATCTTGTTAGAAACATTCATCCGCTGCCAAAAGTCAGATTTCTTTCTCTTCATCTATCCTACTTTGACATTTTGCAACTTTTTTTGTAGCCATAACTCGTTTAATCTTTTTATATGGCCTCGTTACATGCATATCATTTGAGTCTACATTTTTTTCATTATAAATATCCCCATCATAATTTTCTAAGGGAATTTTTTCCTCTATCACATCCCATATCACCATTTCCTTGGGTGGTTCCTTGAACGTTTCCTTGACCCTTAACATCTCACCTTTGTTGTCCACCAATTTATTTATTGGCCATCTAACCAAATAGTGTATAGAGTTATCCCCTATCCTACATATTTCACAATTTCCATGTATCTCTTCCACGCAAACACAAAAGTCCATTTCACCTAGTGTTTCACCCTCAACCATGTCATCCTCATAGACATTAAATATCATTCCTTTGGCAATGCACGTGCTTGCTCATGTGCATCCATGTGTAAGAAAAACTCTTGTACATGTGAATGTAACCCTATATTTGGGAATATTTGTGGGATTATCATGACAATGATGTTCCAAATCTTATTCTAGCCAAATCTCATAATATTCCAATGCATCCCCTAGTGTATGCTCAAATCTTGTTGGATGTGGTAGAGGAGCATCGTGTTTTAAGACCTTCTCAATTTTAACCACTATGCATCCTTTCTTTACCATCCTTCCATGCACCTTATGACCAAAATATTTATTGAATATAGATCCCTCACCTACGTTCACTCCACATTGTAGAAGTTCTACCTTGTCTCCAATAGAAAATGCAGAAGAAACATATGCACCTATACACCAAATTAAACAAACTTAGTATTTGCTAAAAAACACATTGAGTATACTATCAATAACACTTAACAGTATTTGATAAAATAAACATTCAATATATTATCAATAACACTTAACACATGATTTCATATTTTTATTTACCTATGTTGTGCCTCAAATCCACGATATTCCATAGATGTAAGTCCCCTTCATCAACATATTCTAGAATCAAATGTGGTTCAGTGACATCAATTATCAAAATTGTAACATAGTCTGCATCAACCCTTTCTTTACCATAATAAGTCCCAATGTCTTCATATTCAACCCTTCCTAGCCCAATAACTACCCAATAACTTAACCAATAATTAGGAGGTCAACATAGTCCCCTTTTGTCAAAATTATATTTGTGGGATGATCATGAAAATGGTGTTCCAAATATGATTATGTCCAAATCTCATAAGATTCCAATGCATCCCCTAGTGTATGCTCAAATCTTGTTGGATGTGGTAGAGGAGCATCATGTTTTAACACCTTCTTAATTTTAACAACTATGCATCCTTTCTTTACCATCCTTCCATGCACCTTATGACGAAGATCTTTATTGAATATGGAGATCTCACTTACCTTCACTCCGTATTGTAGAAGATATACCTTGTCTCTAATAGAAAATGCAGAAGAAACATTTTGCATTTGTACACAAAATTAAAGAAACTCAATATTTGCTAAAAAAAACATTCAGTATACTATCAATAACACTTAATAGTATTTGCTAAAATAAACATTCAATATACTATCAATAACACTTAACACATGCTTTGAGATTTTGATTTACCTATGTTGTTTCTCAAATCTATGATCTTCCATGGATGTGTGTCCCCTTCATCAACATCTTCCACAATCATATGTGGTTGAGTGACATCAATTGTCAAAACCGTAACATAGTCTGCACTAACCCTTTCTCTTCCACAATAAGTCCCATAGTTTGCACTAACCCTTTCTCTTCCATAATAAGTCCCGGTGTCTATAGATTCAACCCTTCTTAG